>JAHKKF010495957.1:0-17366 GCA_019740295.1 Labeo calbasu | reverse complement strand
TGCTGAAATTTTGGAGCATCATTAAACTCACAAGATTTTTTTTTTTTAATCAATCACTTTCCATTATATATTTATCTATATTTATTATTTTAATTTATTTTATTTCATTTTTTGCCGTTTCAGCCAAATATTGTCTCTTGCCGAAATTGTGGAGCATCATTACACTCATTATTTAAAATTAATCATTATTTATTTATTATTTATTTTTTTTTTTACATCTATGTTTTTATACATTACGGTTACATTATGTTATATTATACGGCAACAAAACAAATAGTTAAAAGGTAGCTATGCAGTTATTTCAAAATTTTTCTGTTTAATATCTCCTATAATTGACTACTGTTATAACTTAATTTAAGAATAATCTAAAAATAAATCAAGACATACAATACTAATGTAGCAACACTGACATGGAACAAAGCATTCATTTGAAATGTTGAAAATGTATTAACATAGAATGTATTAACATAGAAATTAATAGCCAAAATGTATATAAATGTTTTACAAGTATTTTCGTGGTTAGTCCATGATACCCAATGCATTAACTAATGTTAACAAACTGAACCTTGTTGTAAAGAATTACCAAAACACAAAATAATTAAATGTTTAAATATGCAACATTATGACAGTTGACTAAATAAAATTCACAAATATTTGAACTCCCACCTCTTGGAGGTACAACAGGGCCAGGCTGAATATTATCATAAAAGTTGTTCATGGTTCTCACGTCAAACTTGCCTAAAAAATAAATAAACAGAAAATAAGAGATGGATGAAGCAAATGGTAGTCAGAATTATCAACACAATTTATAACAATATGGGCAATTGCATGAAATAATGCAGTGCTAATGTTCTGTTCACACTGTGTGTCATAAAAATGACTACATTCATGCTATTTTTACCTCTGGACTGCAGCAGGTCTGTTTCCTTCAAGGTGCAATCAATGTCAATCTGAAGCTGTCTGTTTTGTGACCGAATTCTGGTCATATCCTCGGGCTAGGAAACATGCACACACACATAAAGTACATGACTTTTTCACACTAAACACACACATAAAGGCAGTTTATCAATGTTACTTTCTTCACAATAGCTTGTTAAACTCAGAGGAAAGAGATGAGGGTTGCAATGGATGGGTACATTATGTACAGCAGTTTAACCTTTGAAAAGACATTCATTCATAGTCTGTGAAGCATGCAGAAAGAACCGAACCAACAGATGTGATTCATTTCCACCTCATCGTATTTGCACGTAATGCACGTAAATTCTAGGTAGGATTTCTTACGTAAGGCTCATTTAGGGAATTTGATAAGGATTTATTCATTCCCTTTATTAGTGATGTAAAACAAGTGGGTGTGTGTGTTCCGCACTCTTTCAAAAAGATGCATTCACATGCCATAAAAGCCTTGTTTTTCTGGTCTCTCTCTTACCCGAGGGATCAGGCTGGTGCTGTTCACCCGTCTGAAGCGTCTCTGCAGGGCGTCAAATTCCATTTCATTCACTTCCGCCTTCAACTGCTCCAGTTTCTGCCGCTCCAGCATGAGCTCTTTCATCAGACGCTCCATCCGAGCACGCTGGTGCAGGAGCAGTGCTGAGGAGGAGACATACAGCATTAGACACAAGATTACAAGACTGAACAACACTTCCGCACATACACCCAACCCTGATGCATACAAACACCATAAACACATGCAAAGGAGTTGCATAAACTGCTTATTCTGGAAAGGAAATGATCAAATTGACAGGAAAGAGTTATCTGATCAACCCAAGCATAGTTTTTTTTTCATGAGTTATGTATAGGGATACATCCACTTTACTGGATATTAACTGCCTAAAAAACTCTAAGTAGTATACTACATTACTATAAAACTGTGTATATACACAGTTTTTTTTTTTCCCCAACTCAGTTTTTATTAATTTTGTTATAGAACCCCCATGAACAACACAGAATATAAAACTACATACAGCATACAATTTTCCCAATGCAACATTTATCATTAAAAACCCTAAATAAGCCATTAAAGTACATATTTAAAAAAATAATATAAAGAAACAAATACTGAAATAAATAAATACAAAATGTTTATACATACTGGTTGAAGGAAGTATGATGACATACCCTTAAAAAATTAATAACAATAATAATAATAATAATAATAACAAGAAGAATAATTCATTTTAAATTACAGTCAACACAACCTTATCTACTTATTAACAAATTAAACAAAAGGGGATTTACACACAGTTTAAATAATTTTATAAATTTATATAATTATATAATTTATACATATAGCAAGAACTATCTACTAGATTTTATTTTTTTAATAATTGTAACATGCCTTTTTCAAGTTTCTCAGCATTCAGTTGACTCCTGGAAGAAGCCAGACATTAATAAACAAAGCAGCTAAAAATTTATAGTTCAGTATTTTTTCAAATTATGATCATATTTGATCATATACGTACACTACCAGTCAACAGTTTTTGAACAGTAAGATTTGGCCTAAGATTCAAAAACAGTAAAATTTTGACATATTTTTACTGTTTAAAATAACTGTTTTCTATTTGAATATATTTTAAAATGTAATTTATTCCTGTGATTTTAAAGCTGAATTTTTAGCATCAACACTCCAGTTATATGATCCTTAAGAAATCATTCTAATATTCTGATTTTGCTGTAAAAATATTATTGTTATTATTATTATTATTATTATTATTATTATTATTATTATTATGTTGAAAACAGCTAAATAGATTTTTTTTTTTTTTACTGACTTTTGAATGATATAGTGTATAATATAGTGCTTTTTATTTCAAATAAATGCTGATCTTTGGATCTTTCTATTCAAAGAATCTTTAAAAAAAATACTGTTTTAAATATATATATATGATATGTATATATGATAATAATAATAATATTACAAATGTTCCTCGAAGAGCAAATCAGTATATTAGAATGATTTCTGAAGGATAATGTGACACTGAAGACTGGAGTAATGATGCTGAAAATTTAGCTTTGATCACAGGAATAAATTACATTTTTAAATATATTCAAATAGAAAGCAGTTATTTTAAATCGTAAAAATATTTCACATTACTGCTTTTGCTGTATTTTAGATAAAATGAATGCAGGCTTAATATATGTAACTAATATATTGTGAAATTATTAAAATGTACGATTAATAATTAAAATATTTAAATAAATATTTTTACATTTTAAATATTTATTTTAAATATTTTATTATAGAATACAGAATTTAAAAGAACGGTGTTTATTTTTTTAAAAAGTAACATTATATATGCATTTACTGTCACTTTTGATCAATTTAATGCATCCTTGCTGAATAAAAGTATTAAATTAATACAAAAAGTAATACATATGCTTAATTATGTGTGTAATTTCTATACATACGCAAGAGGTTTTACATTCATACCTTGAGTATATGCGTAGTCATCCGAGCCGGAGCTGGATCGTCTAGGCATGCGGTTGATGTGGCTGGAAATGTTCCCTGGCAGGGCAGAGATGGGGAGGATCGGCGGCGGGGCGCCGTGGCGTTCACCCTGGTCCACTATATTGAGAAGGGATTCTGTCTCAACTGGGGGGGAGCTTGATGAACGCTGTGCCTGTCCAGGGGACACTTTGATCTTGATGAACGCAGAGGTGGCCTGCTGAGGAGAGGATGCGGGCCGAGGCCTTGCCACACCCTGGTGGACATACATTCCTTGATGAATGGAGGCCCCAGGGGGTCCGGTCATACTAATGGCCCGAGACGGAGAGCTCGGGGAAGGACTAGTGGCCATATAGAGCGATCCCTGCGGAGCATGTACAGGGGAGTTGCTCCGTGGTCGTTGTCCCTCCAGTGTGATTTCTATCTGGTTCTTCATAGGGCCTTTGGAGGATATAAAAGCCCTGTGTGAAACTGGCTGCTGGTAGGACAGCCCAGGAAGAGTGGGGGGACTTATGGGCAAAAACACCTGGGGCGGCTGCTGAACCTGATGTTGGGGAGAGCTGTACGGGGATGGGTACGTGGGAGTGGCATAAGGAGACTGCTGGTACACGGACGTCCCAGATGTGGACCAGGGAGTGGGTTGAGGACTTTGAGACGGTGAGGGACGCATGTACACGGTGTTCCCACTGTTACAATAGGCACCTGGGGGAATCTGCAGCGCTTGTGGGGCAGAGGGGATGTTCTGGGAGAGGGTAACTGTTATGGGAGTCATGTAACGTGGGACGGGGTGGTATGTGGGCGACATGCCCTGCATGCTGGGTGGAGGGGTGGGGATGTTCGAGCGTCCTTGATCGTTCATGAAGAAGGGGTTGAACCCGGGCGATGGTGCCATGGTAGCGGGGGCGGAGAGAGGCTCGGGAAAACCACTTCGAGGATGCTCGATGTGCCCGTCGCTGGAACTGTGGACCAAAGCTCGGCCACCAGCATGATTTTTAGCCCCTTCAGTAGCAGGGTAACCCACACTAATCCGCAGCATGTGGTTTCGGTTTAAGTGCAAGTCATCTGGGCTGTGGTACTCTTCATACAGGTATCTATTACTCTCCTGAGCCAGCAGATGGCAGCAGAGTTCCAGGTTATTGTTGTTCTGAAGAGGAAATGGAAGACAGTGAGATAAACACATTCTTGCACCTGATGCCACTCTGATACTTTGAGTAATGGCATTCAGCCAAAATGACAAAGCAGAAAATGTTACTTACAGATAAAACTTCATACCCACTGTCATAAGGTCTGCATGTGCTGCTCAAAGGTTTGGTTTTTTTTTTTTTTTTTTTAAATCAACCAAGAATGCATTGAATTAATTATAAATGACAGTGCATTACAAAAGACTTATATTTCAAGGAAATGGTACTTTTAAAAAATGTTTTATCTAACAAATTCTGAACAAAAATCACATTTCCACAAAAAGATTTTCAACACTGATAATATTAAGAAATGTCACTTAAGCATCGAATCAGCTTATTATAAAGATTTCTGAATGATCATGTGACACTAAGGAATTGAGTAATGTCTGCTAAAATGTATAAATTATACATAACTGTTATATTAAAATAAAAAACAGTTATTTTAAATTGTAATAATATTATTTCAAAATATTACTGTTTTTCCTGTTCTTGATCAAATACATTTAGCTTTGGTGAGCATAAGAGTCTTTTAAAAACATTACAAAATCTTACCAACTGCAAACGGTTGAATGGTAAACATCATTTTTGATAAAGCAATGCATCAACTTTCAAATAATGTAAATTTTATTACAACATTCAAACCATAAATCTTGTGATATAATCACCCCATCAGGGATTCACATGAATAAAACAACTTGTGGACAGGATGTCACCTGACTTGACATCTCAGGAAAGCCATTTTATGTCCATGTTTTGTTTAGATAGAAAGAAAAGTCTAGAGAATATCACTAAAATCTAAATATCTGTTGTTAACTAAAACTAGATATGTGACCCTGGACCACAAAACCAGTCATAAGTAGCATGTGTATATTTGTAGCAATAGCCAACAATACATTGTATGGGTCAAAATGTTAGATTTTTTTTTATGCCAAAAATCATTAAGATATTAAGTAAAGATCATGTTGCATGAAAATATTATGTACATTTCCAACCTTAAATATATCTAAAGTTCATTTTTGATTAGTTTTGATTAGTATGCATTGCTAAGAACTTAATTCGGACAACTTTAATTTTTCAATATTTTGATTTTTTTTTGCACACTCAGTTTGTTATTGAAAGCCCTGATGATTATATAACGGTTTTAGGGAAACATAACTATATAATAATATATTATAATTCCCACTTCTTACAAAATCGTGACTGCTGGTTCTCACCTGAAGAAGGCACTGAGACACTACTTTCTCTGGAATCTCTGGGAAGCGCTGCTTGAGGTCCTGCAGTATGTGATAGTCCAACTGAGGCCCTCCCTGCGCCATCCTGAGCCCAAAGAGAGAGTCACTGAGTCCGCAGCCAGGAGCGCAGCACCTGCTCTCCTCTCATCCCCTGACAACACACATGAATAACATCACATCAGAGCCAGACATCGAATTTGACTACTCATGCACTGCCAACAAACTACCTTGGGGCATTTGCAACAAAGAGAAATCATTAAAGGGGGAGTTATGGTATCTATCACACACACTCTCTCATATTGTTCCAAACCGGTATGAGAATTGACCAGAAAGACAGTGTAAGTAAATGATTTTAGGGTGAACTATAACTTTAACCCTGTAAAGCCTAGGTAACATAATTTGTACACTTCATCATCGTAAAGCCTCTAAATGATCAACATCATCAAAAACATGTTGCACACAATCTGCCACATGCCTTCTGATTGATTTTAGCAAGTGTAGTTCCAAAAAATGTGCACCTTAGGTTGTGATAAACTTGTCTTTTTGCTGTGGAATGATTAATTATTTTAAAAAGTAAACGCAAGAATAACCTTCATATTCTTTGTAATATTTTAGGATAAACATTTACTCGACTGAAGCAAGTTAGGTTTACTTGATTATGCATAGAGCATAAAAATGGTGATAAAACATAAGCATCAAACATGATACAAGCTTTTGAGCAACATTTTTGAACATCAATTGAGCTTTGATCATTAAATATTTAAATATTATCTTATTAAGACTTACACTAGCAGTCAAAAGTTTTTGGACAGGAAGATTTTTAATGTTTTAATGCTCACCAAGCCAGCATTTATTTGATCCAAAGTACAGCAAAAGCAGTAATATTGTAAAATATTTTTACTCTTTAAAATAGCTGCTTTCTATTTGCATATAGTTTAAAATGTAACTTATTTCTTGTGATCAAAGCTAAATTTTCAGCAGTCATTACTCCAGTGTTCAGTGTCAGTATAATATGCTGATTTTTGCTGTTCAAGAAACATTTTTATTATTAATTTTATCATCAATATTTAAAACAGTCAAGTACATTTTTTCATTTTTTTTGATGATTTTTTTAAGAAATTATAGAAATTAATACTTTTATTGTATTAATGGTAGTGTACTAGAAGATACAGAGCGATATATTGAGTGACTGTTAAAGACCTCACTAATTTACATTACAAGCTATCAGAATTTAATCCATTTGTAATTAGCAACTAACAACAACTAATATAAATAAAATCTGCACAAAAGTGCATTTTCTGCACGGTTTGGGCCTTTGAATAAAATTGTTTTTCCTCCTCAAATGTGAGCTCCACATTCTCTATATCATACTCTATGAGCTGTCATGTATCAAACATGACACAAAACATAAAAGACATGAGCAAACCTTTTTTGGATTTTTTGTCTAAAAGTTCATTAGTATGTTCCATTTCAAACAAAACAATTGATTTTCTGACTATTGTTTCACACATCAGGCCATACAGGGTTAAGGTCGCTCATGCACCAGACGGCCGCAGACTCTCGGCTGCCGCAGTGTGAACATGGCGCACTACTGGACAGGAACAGAGACTTCATACCTGCAACCTGAAAACTGCTATTTACCAGAATAAAGCACGATTATATAGTATATCTCAGGTAAATGCCGATGTCAATGCAAACTTAAAAGACATGCGTAAGAATGGCTTGTGTTGTGTTTAGCGAAGTCACCAATAGCAACGACCTGAAATCCGAGACGTGAACCGTGTTTCACGTGTACAGCTCCCTTCCGCTCTACTTCATCCATCCACCCACACACACACACATGACAGGTGTTGCTAACTGTCATAAGCATAATTGCAGCACTGTCAACACCTTATTAAACGTAACATAAGCAAATAATGGAATTCCGACCTCAAACTAGCCACAAATACAAGTGATACATAAGTACACAAAAGATGCATTTGAATGCAACACCAGTTTTATAAAAAATAACCCAGCAAAAACAAAACTAAACACCAACATTTTAGATTATATTAACGACATCAGCTTCATGATGGGTTCCCTTGTCAGTTTCAGTTCTCCATGTCAACACAAACCAAGCGCAGGTTCATTCCAGCACTGTTTCTTGCTAGCTGAGCCAGCTAAACAGCCATAAAAAACACAGTCTGCTAAATATTAAAGTCAAGTTGTGACAGTTCCGCTAACTACCTGTGTCTGGTGCCTCCTGATCGACGACGAGCAGTCGCCAAATCCGTTTAAGAGCTACAACTCAACGCTATTTTTACATGCTGACAAAGACAGAAAGCCGCAATTGACGGAATCAACACAGACAGTAGTGTCTCGTTACAAAACAAAATAAGTTTTCGCATTATTCTTCAGCATATATAAATATCAAGACATGCAGAAACGTTTCACTTGCACGTAGTTATCTCTGGGTGGAGAAAGAGAGAGAAAAAACACTGGCTGTTCATTAACTGTTAGCTTTAGCACAGCCGCTAGCCGTCCGGTATTTAGCCGCAGGGAGAAACGGAAACGCAATGTGCGCCGCTCCCGCGTATTTATCTGACTGATGTCTAATCAATCCTGCGTGCGATACCTGTCAAAAGCTTGCTGACATCGTACAAAAAACAACCAGCAGTTTAGACGAGCACTCGCTGTCAGTTTCGGTGCAGCGCAAACAACGGCTGGCTGCTCGCCGTGCTGATAACAGTATATGTACGACAACATACCGTGCGCCGGAGCCTCACGGCCATTGACCATCCAAACAAGGCTTTTCACAGGGGGTGTGTCACCGGACTGCTGAGATGATCGGAAATGACAACGATTCACCGGGGTTCTACAGGAATCACAACAGTTAGCACAGTCGCAACAAAATTGTCGTCTTCACTTACGCCTATTTCTCTTCCTCTGTCGTTCCGGTTGAAGGTTTGTCATGTAACGATATACAGCACATTCATGCCCTCTGCCGGGCTGGGGTAAAACAAATAGAACCTGTCAGTACAGAAAAGGTACAAAAAAACCTGTCTCTGCGATAACATATATGCCATTAAGGTACCAATATATACGCTTTAGATAGTAATATGCACAAAGGTGTACCTTTTAAAAGGGTATCCACACCGTCTCAGTGACAGCTTTTATACCTTTTTTTCTGAGAAAAAAGCCTGTCATTACAGCCTGTCTATCTTAGCCTATGGGCGAGACTTCCGATTCATTAGTCGCTATATAACTAGAACAATAACAACGTGCAGTAATGGTAAAACTGTTTGCACTACAAACTAGTGTGTTCATAATTAAGATAATACATTAAAACAGTATGGTAACACACGGATATGCAATATCAAGCAGCAAAGCCAGCTGTTTTGTACAGCAAGAAATAGCTGGATGTGGATGAGACTGGAAGCCAGACCCATAAAATTTACAAATGGCCGTGCCCACTCTTATGGGCAAAATAAGGTGGATACATAGCATTGTGAAAAATATGGGACATCTTTGTGTACACTTTAATCCTGTATAGCCTGACATATAAAATAATTTTGAGATTTATACATCATCTGAAAGATGAATAAATAAACTGAGGGTGCAAAAAAAATAAATAAAATAAAATACTGAGAAAATCTTTAAAGTTGTCCAAATGAAGTTCTTAACAATGCATATTACTATAAAAAATTAAGTTTAGATATATTTACGGTTGGAAATTTACAAAATATCTTCAAACATGACCTTTATTAAATATCCTAATGATTTTTGGCATAAAAGAAAAAATCAATAATTTTGACCCATACAATGTATTTTGTGGTCCAGGGTCACATTTTTATTTATTTTTTATTTGAACAGTTTAAACAGTTTCTTTCTTTCTTTATTTTGTTTAAATCTTCACATCGTATTTGATACATCAGATTTTATGGGTGTCTGTGATACTTGTTCCATACTTGAAGAAGGAAAGAAACCCAAACTGAGCAAAAAATATGTGATTTGGTGCAGTAGCTGATGTTTATGACCAAAATGTAAGATGAATACTCATAGCTGTAATGTATATCATTGAGTGTAACAGGCTACTTACATAAATAGGATAAAAATATTATTTGCCACTCTATATCTCTCAAAGCTCGTTAGTTTTTATTGCGGGGCAAAATATATAATGCAGTGCAAGACGATGTCTGATGTAGCATATGTGATAATCACATTTTAACATGATTTTTTTGGAAAAAAAAAAAAAGGTTCTAGTTGCTTCAGTTCATTAAGTGTTCAAGTGCTCAGTTAATTAAGTGTCTACTGCCTCTAATATGTTAAATGTGTTTAACATCAATATCCATTTGATAATAAAGAACAACCCAAATATGTTTCTTACAGTTCACCAGATGAGGGAGTCATTTACTGCAGCTCAGCTACAGATATGATTTAGTGTCATAAAAACAAACCCCTGAAACCCCATAAATCAATGAAAACAACTCATTTATGAACTGATAACATTTAACTGATTTATATTAAATAGTCCTGCATAAGATATCTGAGAATTACACTGAAGAACAGTAACACTTTACAAAAGGTCCCATTAGTTATAGTTAGTTAGTGCATTATTTAACATAACAACAAACAATAAATGTGTTACAGTATTTATTAATCATTGTTAAGGTTAGTTAAATAATATCAAAAAGAATATATCTTTTCCACAAGCTGAGTCTTGGACCAAGACATCCAGGCTAAAAGGCCAAGATCAAAACAATATGCACTAAAATCCAGTACTGTGTTAATGCGATCTTAAGTGTTTTTTTTTAAGACGAAGAGCTTGCAATCAAGACTTTAATTATGGTGTATACACAGTAGAATAACTACATGTCATATGTCTATTTGGGATCCCTGACAAGATCAGGGTTTTAGATCATAGCTGAGTTATTTGAGATTGATAAGTCAACATCTTCTCTGAGCTCCTGGGCAGTCAGCCAGTTCTCACTTGTCACAAACCCTAATTTAGCATGGCTCTGGTACCTGATAGTGAAGACTTTAGCTATCTGTAAGCAGATATGCAGAGGAAATACAGCTCTCTTTAGACCTCAGTCATGATTAGAAATGGATATCTTGATGAACAATACTTGAATGTGTTAACAATAATTCATGCATTTTGATCTAAAAGTAAAACTGTAATAATATTATAATCAGTAGACTATTGTTTCAGAACGTTCAAAATATCCTTTTGTATTCTAATACAAATCACTCTGTTAAATTAGCAGAGGTACAAAGAAAACTAGATCAAGCTAGATTTCAGGCCCTGAAACACTGGAGCATGGCTGATTGAATTGTTATGTAGCATATTTCAGCAACTGTGAAACAAATACAAGTGTTTCAACAATTTCTCTTTCAAACCAACTGTAAACTTTCCATCCTGCCCAGCTTCCTGCTGTGATCTGCACCTGTTCCTGTAGTAGAGAAAATGGCCAACCAGGCCAACAGCTGACTTGTTGAGAGAGGAAGCGAGGCAGATAGGAAAACAGTAGTAAAGAGGCAATGAGAAGAGGAAATAAAGAAATAAACATGGATTAAATGACATCTTACATCACATTTTATTTCACTTTTTTTGTATAAACATAACCAATAAACCTTAGTTGTTGTACAAGATTTTGGATTTCTTGCGTAGTCAGATTTCCATTAGGTCAAGCAAAAGAAAAATATATTATATTTTTAATAAATCGTGTTTTTCCTCATAATTTTGATTTAAAGTGTCAGCTGGATCTATTAGATTTCTCTCTGGTGATATATGCAGTATTTCCCCAATCTTTTCTTCCTCTTCAACCCCGCCTCTTTCTTACAATCAGCTGTGAGCTTATGTTCAGATCTGCCTCCACCCAATCAACAACCACTGAATAGAACCAAGTCCCCGCCCTACATTTTTTTTCTTCGTCAATAATCTGTTTCACAATATGTCACAATACAGAAGAAAGTTCTGTTGCCATTTCCATTACAATGAGAATTTCAAACACTGGTTTGCAATACAAAGATAATACAGTTTGACTGAATAAATACACGTAAGACTAAGAACATAATTCATTTGAACAGTGAATGTTATTCAAAGTTTCATTTTAGTGTAAACAAATGAAAAGCATTGTTTCCTTTTACTACTGCTGGATGTGTTTCAACAATCTCCTCAGTAATAAACCATTTTAAAGTGCAGCTGGTCAAAAAAGTGTCACAGGTCACAACTTGAGGAAGTGCTGTAGCACTGTTCATCACACTTAGAGCAAGAAGCTATTTATACCAACTTCTACTGCAGGGTTTGTCAAGTCATGCCCCTTTGAAAGAAGATACACACGGTATACTCTTAACAAGCCTTTTCCCTCTGCTTAAAGAAATTGGCTACCCAAAATGAAATTTACACCTCAGACCTTCCGAGGTAACTTTGTTTCTTCATCAGAACAGATTTGGAAAAAGTTTGCATTACTTGCTCACAAGTGGATCTACTGTAGTGAATGGGTGCCGTCAGAATGAGGGTCCAAACAGCTGATAAAAACATCCAGGCAATCAACTAATGCCTTGTGAAGTGAACAGCTATGTCTTTGTAAGAAACAAATCAATTAGTAACGCATTTTAACTTTAAACCGTTGCTTCTGGCCAAAGTACGAGAACTGTTTTCACTTGTAAAAGGTGCTTGATCTATATATTCTTAGATAATGACTATTTTAGTGTGACGTTTATTACAAACATGCAGCTTTCTGCTTCACAAGATGCTAATTGATGGATTTGAGTCATGTGGATTACTGGAATGTTTTTATCACCTGTTTGGACTCTCAATCTGACGGCACCCATTCACTGCAGAGGATCCATTGGTGAGCAAGTGATGTGATGCTAGATTTCTCCAAATCTGTTCTGATGAAGAAATGAACTCATACATTAAAAAAAAAAGAAAAAAGTTATGTTGAGATCAGAGAAACAGCTATACAGTATGGCAGTGGTGCTCAACAGTGCCACACAGCTGAGAAGCAGCAGTGAGTATTAACAGGCTAGCTGTCTCTATAGCTCTGATCTCTACCCACAGGTGGGACGCTATTTCGGGCTCTCCCTTGTTGTCCCTATTGGTCTTCCAGAGTGGAGCTTTTAGCATAGCAAAATGTAGCCTTTGGATTGAGGAAAATACATTTTTAGAGCACTCTTCAGTATAAAGTTTATCTATGTTTAAAAAATGGACATACAGAAACTACGAAGTGTCTTATTTTTTCCTTTCATGGTAGGAAGTGCAACCCCTTGCACGACACTACAAACATCTCATGCAAGTATCCTTCTTTTAAAGCTTTTGGATGCTTCTCAAAGCTGCTGGTTAAATCCCTTTTAACCCCAGGTCTTCCAGTACCGAAGGTGTCGCAGTCTGAAGGGAGAGAAAGAGAGATGCATACTGGGTCTAAGCTCATGTTACAGATGACAGTGCTGTCCTTCAGCCTGAGGGGGTTTCCAGCTCTTTTTGGTGAACACTTGCTGAATGAATCATTTCAAAACATTAAAATTGACAATACTTAACATCTAAAAATTCACAGAAATCTCCCCCCAAATGAAAAGAATATGTTTATTGGCATTGCTGGCTGCTGAGGGAGAAAGATTCAATCAATTACCTGTTCATGCGGCATCCAAAGTGTTGTCATAGTATTATTAGTCATTTGTAATATGAATACAATGCATGAATGCTCTGGAGGGAAGCATCAGAACTGTTCATCCCGAAAGCATGCTGTTGTGTCAGAGAGCAATGAGCCAATAGGTCTGACAGGTCTGAATCACATTGTCACCAAAGCAACAAGACCTGTTGCATATTAAGTGTTTAAAAAACTTTTAGCATTTTCTAAAATCATAATAAAATCCAAGACATTAACAAATTTCGATCTACTTACTTTATTTCTTTTCTTTTTTTTATACGCTGTGATATTCTTTGTGTTCTAGAGTGAACTATTGAGATATCTGGGTTATCACACACCTCTGTGTGACCATGATAAGTGGGTCAGAACTGACTGGACGAGCCACAGACTCTCAAGATAAAGCCTGCTGGCTCCAACAGCCAACAATAGCTTTCCATGTAAACAAGCTGATGTTTGTGTGGAAAATATGAATGAAAACAAACAATCCTGAGAGATGCTTACATAAAGTGTGTATATATACAAACCTACCTCCAGTATGGATTATTGGAAAAATAATTCTAAATGCTGAAAAAATATTTAATGAAAAGGTAAATACTGTGAAGCTGTGTTTTTTGGCTTGGTAATGGAAAAGTATGAATCACCATATCATTTACAGTTTATTTCTCTTTCAATAAAACAATACCTCCTGTATTTGTAATGTATGTTATTATTAGAATTCATCTTTGTTATACACACTACCAGTCAAAGGTTTTTGAACAGTAAGATTACTGTTTTTTTTTTTAAATAAGTCTCTTCTGCTCACCAAGCCTGCATTTATTTGATCCAAAGTACAGGAAAACAGTAAGACAGTAAAAAATTGTAATATTTTTGCTATTAAAAGTAACTGTTTTCTATTTGGGGAAGATAATAATAATAATTTCATTTAGCAAGGATGCTTTAAGTTAAACAAAAGTGATAATAACATTTATAATATTACAAAAGAAAGATATTTCAGGTAAATGCTGTTCTTCTGAACTTTCTATTCATCAAAGAAACCTAAACATTTATACTGTTTTCAACATAATAATAATAATCATCATCATAATAACAATACCTTTTTTGAGCAGAATATTATAATGATTTCTGAATGGATCATGTGAGTAATGATGCTAAAAATTCAGCTTTAAAATCTCAGGAACAAATTGCATTTTAAAATATATTCAATTTCAAACTTTGTTTTTCTTGTACTTTGTATCAAATAAATGCAGGCTTGGTGAGCACTTCTTTAAAAGCATTAAAAAAGCATCTCAAAAACTTTTGACTGGTAGTGTACATATATGTATTTATTATTATTAATTCATCACGTGAACTAATTCAACAACTGTACTATGTTATCGGTGTATGGTATAATGTTTTAGTAGCTCAAACATAAACTGCAAATAAGACAAAAAATACAGACAAAAACGTCGCCATTTTAACGTAAATTTAACAGGATTCTATGGGTACAGGCAGGCTGCCATTAAAAATACATAAACGAATGAATAAGCACATTACTAAATAATAACTTACAGGTACGTCGTGTCGCTGACAGACTGAAAATAACAATTATAGTGTTCAAACAATTAATTTTGTGTAAAAGAGCCTCAGACTCGGAGATAAGGAGACATATGTGGTGCGACAGCTGAGGCCGTCAGCCGGTGGCGCGTGTGGAATGCGGTAGATGGAGAGGGGCACGGATATTTTTATGGATAGCGCCCACCGATACCCGACTGTGCTCATTTGACTCTCTGTCGCACGGGAAGAGAAGACTAAACCTGTGCTTGGGGATTTAGCATTATCAGAGCCACCGTGAAATACGGAAAAACATCTTATGCTTGAAGACAAACGGAGAAAATCTCTCTAAATTGAAGGTAAGATATTTTAAGTTATCGTTTATGAAGTGTTAAGAATTTAATACAGCCTGTGGGGGAAAAAAATCCAAAGGGCAAATCCACAGGCGGATGAGGGCCTGTATGACATGCTCGACCTCATACTTCACTCACTGAGAATACAGTAGACCATTTGGAGTAGACTTTTGTTTCATTAGATCTCAAATGACTTTAATCACTAATATTTAAAGAGAAACAGGTATAAATAGAAAAAATTGATAGAAACTAGTGGAGAAAATATCAGGAGAAATTTTACTGAATTATTGTTTAGCCTGAGGATAAAGATACATGTAGGCCTATTCATTTATGCTGAACACCTTATTACATGACAACTAAAAGAATATTTTTCTTTCTTTTGACACTTTTAGGGTGCCATACTTTTGAATATTAGGGTTTAACTAAATGCTTTTAAACAGATATATCTGGCATACAGATAACAGATATAAAATGTTTATCCTCACTGTCCAACAAAACTCTGAAATCAACCTTAAAAATGACGACAAAGTTTACCTACTAATCAAGATGGTAAACAGATATCCATAAATATATGGATATCTGTGGAAAATGCTTAGTGTACAGTATAAATTCATATCAACTGATAAAAATAAATACGTCAGTTGGAAATGTGGCGGGAAAGAATGCTTAAAAATGGCGACATTGTTTGCGGAGGCCATATTGTCTTCGTCATCTTCTAAAAGTGAGGTGTGACCAGTTGTGTGTGATTTTGTGATATATGAATAGCAAAGGAGAGTGACTATGCATCAAAAGTTAGATGGTTACATGTGTTTATTATTATACATGTAGTGAGTCATGCTTAAAATTGTATTGCTGCATGGGTAAATGCTGCTGTTCTTCTGGGATTATTCTAGCTTGGATGAATGACGTCAGATGTGGAACATATTACATTTTTGAATTGTTGCTTACTTTCAGTATTTAGACAAATTGACTGTAGAGAAACAACACATCTGAATCATCTAAAATGTATTAATTTAGTCAGGGGTCTCATGTGTGCCATCTGGGTGCTGACCTCTTCTTAGACTCATATCTCCAGGTAAAAATAGCCCCAATCACATGGACCCAGACTGGGAGTTAAATTTAGTACCTGTATGTCCCACAAGGCTCCTGGTGGAGGTCCCACACACATCTGTTCTCTTGTAGACCACCAACTAACACTATTAAGACTCAACATTGAGTTTAATACCATTTATTTACCTTTTAAAGAAAACAATAACAATGTAAAGATTACAGTTAGTCAAAAGCAGTTCCTTTGCAGTGGAATCTTGTGGTCATGATGTCTTTTCCCCAATGTCAGCTTCCTGTTACGGTGTGTCTTAGAAACGACAACATGACTGAAGTGATGAGCATGGCGGACGTGTCGACAGACATGACGCATATAAACAACACAAAAAACACGAACGATATAGCTGATGCTCACGATACAGAGAACACAATCAATGATGAAAACCATAAAGAGGAAACTTGTGACGTGAGCATGTCTGAAGAAATGGAGATGAAGAGTGTTGCAGATGAACCGAAAGAGAAAAAAGAACCTAAACAGGAGACAAAGACCACCGGCAGGACGAGAAAACGAGAGAGGGTTTCAAAAACAAATGAGGAAAGCATCACCCAAGTGGAAAACGATGAAGAGGCAGATGAATCGCATGATATCACAAATATGTCAGATGTGGCACTGAAACAAGAGGTACAGTATGATTAGGCTACAATAATATGCATGTAAGTAAATACATGCATATATATTTAAATAATTCCATACAATAAAATTAAAAATAATTACAAATTTTTGATAATGATAATACATAAAAATACCATCTATCTATCTATCTATCTATCTATCTATCTATCTATCTATCTATCTATCTATCAGTAAAAAATCCAAAATACAGCAAAAGCAGTAACAATGTGAAATATTTTTACTATTTAAAATAACTGTTTTTTATTTTAATACATTTTAA
>JAHKKF010495955.1:0-22807 GCA_019740295.1 Labeo calbasu | reverse complement strand
CCAATAATTTCACTATTGACAAAACAGAATCAAGTATTACATAGATACTTATTATAAGCTCAAATAATATGAGAGAATAATGCATAATAATGAAGTGAAATCATAATAAAATGTAGTTTAAAAATCATGTCTTTCATTAAAAAAAAGAGCATTTTCTTTCAGACCGGAAAAAAATAAAAATAAAAATCTGGTTTACTTGTGTGTATTGGACACAATGGACTATTGATGTTATTGTTAAATAAATCTTTTAGAATTTGTTTTATTTAAATATTGTTGAAATACACTAGATTTTAAGTTTAGGACTTTAAATTTAGAAAATTAGAGATTAACTGATTTAAACTGAAGTAATATAATTACCAAAACTAACAAAAAATAAATAAATAAAAAGAGGGAGAGAAAACAAAATTATTAAAACCTAAACTAAAATAAAATAAAAACTAAATACATACTAATAAAAAAACAATTCAAAATATAAATAAATTATATAAAGCACATTATATAATACACACTGCACTGAGCACATTTATAATACACCCTAAATAGTTTAAGGTGTTGAATGAAACAAGCATATGCTACATTAGCTACATCTGTAGCAAGCTTAGCAAGGTCCATAATATCAGGCTAACATGTGAAGAAATGCTCTGTTCAGTATTCGTAACACCGCTCATCCATTGGTCGAAGCCTCGCCCTGACCCGAGCACATCCACCCTCCGCGAAAGATGAGGCTAGAAAAACTTTCCTAATTAAGCACAGATGTCATGGATGTTTAATCGTCATTATCTTTTCATTTTGCCAGACTCGTTGACCCAGGAGATAGAGACTGACCGCAGCAGTGGCAGAACAGATGCTGAGAGGACAATACAAGGTACGTGTTTTTGAGGAGACTATAAATCTCAGCTCAGCTCCAGTATATGAGGCTCGCTTTAACTCGGCCTGCTGTTCATGCATGCAGCCTGCCATCTGGGCTGCAGATCCTACAGTTCAAGAGGAAGGTCAAGATCAGTGGGATCTGTCAGGAGAGCATTTCTAGACGGGGGAAATCGCGCAAATGTACTTTATGACAATGGCACGGTCTGCTGAGTTGGAGAGTTGATTCTTTGTGAGCGTGTGAGGGAATTTGATGGGATATTAAACGTGGAAGAAGGAGAAGATTAAACATTAAACAAGCCTACCGAGTCAATTAAAAATGTACTTTTGTTTTGTAGTTTTTACCAGCAGGGGTATATTAAAATATTATTGAAGGGATAGTTTGTCCAAAAATGAATATTCTGTCATCATTTGTTCACCCTCATGTCGTTCCAAACTTGTATGATGTACACAAAAGAAGATATTTTGAACTTCTTGAATTGGACCCCATTAACTTTGATTGAATATTTTGAAATATTCTATATGTAGTGTATATTTACTGTGGTAAAGATGGTGTTCAGTTCAATAGGTGATTAGATTCTTTGGATACAAGACACAGAATCATTTTAAAGACAGACCCCCTTGACAGTAAGACCCTGCCTATGTTGTGTACCTCAGAGACCAATGCAGTTTAACGAGCATAATAAGAAGTTTCATTATCTGAAGATGACCCACAGTGGAGTTACCTCACAAGAGCACAACACACCCACTCAAATAAATACTCATGCACTTTATGGGTGTATGGGTATTTATGGACCTGGTTTAGTCTGGTAGCGTTTCACAGAAAACCACTTGCCCATTTGCAAATGTTTCAGTCACACTCTTTTAACTACACCTTAAGTGTTAAGTCGCTCGCCGCTCTGATGTCTATTTTAATTGTACCCAGCAGCACATGTGATACAAAAAACGTCGTCTTGAGTGGTCTCAATTTCCCTTTGAAAATAGTGTGTGGAAATTGCTATGAAATGTGGGAAATGGCATTTTAATACCCCGTCGCAAAGTAAAAGCCCCGTAACCCAGTTTGATTAGCCTAGTTAATTTTTTGTGTGTGTGTGAAGGAAGTTTTTAGTAAAACTAAATGGAGATCCAGTACAAGGAGTACGGTTTTACCCGAATAAATCAAATGACATTGACTTGATGAGCAGGGAATGATTTTTTCAGAGCATATAATGTCATTAGCATTATGACGGTTCTTATGTCTAAAGATTAATAATTTTCCAGCATTAATTGCTAGATTCAGAAAGTTAGCATGAGAATGGAGAGAAGATTGTTCATTACTCAAATTGCTTTTGTCAGTAGTTTTATAGTGGAATTTGAGACACTGAGGTCATTTGAGCTGAAAAAAAAATACAAAATTGTTCTCTTATGCATGTTTTAGCTAGTTATTGCTCTACAACATGCAATCATTTCATAGGCTTATTCACTCAGTGCCCTTGACTTAAAAACTGGAAGTGTGTTTGTATAAAACATGGAGCTTGTGCGTGTGTTAAGTTATAAGAGCATTTTGTGTGTGTGTGTGTGTGTGTGTGTGTGTGTGTTGATGTCATGGTTGTTGTGGCCTCCAAACAGTGTGGCATAATTACTCTCAAATGGCAAAAACATAAAAAAGGATGCTGATAAATTACACTTGCATGTGAGGGGAAAATTCTATTCCAATCCGTATACAAAAAACCAAAGAGACGTGCTATAATTTCAGCACTTGGCTGTTGGGGGAAAAAAAAAATAATGAGAGCATAATTTCAGAGAACTAATTATTTCTATTTGTCTTTTGTCACACTCTGTAATTCTGCTATATTAACACAGTCTGTGTTTATTAATTGCTTTTCCAGTGTTTTGAATCCATTCCAAGAATAAGCTTGACTGTTTTTCCTGGCTCCGTGCTTCTGGGAGCACATCTCGCCACTAATTCCTTGTGATACCGAACATAATATCTCCCCGGTATCTCTTCCCGATGCTCAGCGCTCGCCTCTCGATGTTTTCTGCAAGTTTACACGACCCTGTGAGGGGAGATAAAGTTCTTTGTTGCAAGATTAAACATCAAAACAGTTAAAGTGAAATTAAAATTAAATGAATGAATGTCACTGAAGCAAAAAAGGCAGTAATTAATGGTTCCCTTAATTGTCTTCATAAAATATTTGCATGGGCATAATTTGCATAATTTACATGTATTAATTAATCTTTCAAAGGAATTTTATGCTGAGAGAAGCCAAAAATTCCTTTGTTTTATTTAGCATCTAATGAAATATTTATCCTCTTTAATGAACTTTTCATCTTGATTTGAATATAAAAATGCCAAAGTTTTAACATATTTTAATGAGGGGGGTTCTTTCATAAAACAACATGGCAGTCATTCGATTTTTCCCCACTCAAGAAACATTCCTGGCACTGTTTGCACAAGCTAGTTTAGCTACACTCCATTTGACCCAGAATTAATATGCTAATTTGTACATTTAAGATTAGCTCTCTGCTTGTTGTTGTTGTTCTCAGGTTATTTTAATAGTTGAATTGTATTTTGTATAGTAAACTAGGGTTTCGCTTAATTGTTGTTTGAGATCAAAATTATGTATCAACCATACTAAACATCTCCAGCACTAAATTAGATTAAGGCACTCAATATCACACGCATTTTTCATAATATGAATAAATTTGTACATACCATTTATTTAATGGGTTTGATGCTGTGGAGGAATTTTATGACATGCCCATGTGAGCCTATAGCCATATATTTGGTCATATTTCATGTTTTCAAGATCACAATATTAGCCTTTTTTATATAAGAGCCCAGCGAGTGACAAATAACATTAGAGGAAAACAAGAAGCCGTATCGCAGCTCTACGCACAGGTCGCAATTAATCAATGTCCGTTAGATTACTAGATTCGCGTGAATCAATATGTACGTATTTCAAAGTTAAATAAAATCTCAATGCACACATTTTAAAAACTAACAGTAGAAGAAAAAATCAAAATGATCTCATATCTGTGGTATCACTGAGCAATCCAAAAAAAGTCAGACTCAAAATATAAATCTTGTTTAAGCCCATTTTAACACAGAGCATCCTCGATCAGTCACCACTTTTGCTCATCAGAATTGAATTTATTTAGTCGCACTGCCAAAGAGAGGAAACGCTGCTTAAATGCAGTGATGCAGCATTCCCGGACACAGAGGAAATGTTCTGGTAATAAACGTCAAACAAGCTCCTGAGCCATGCCTAACAGATGCTTTTACCAGAAGAAGCAAAGAGAGCTGCCGCTCATTCAGGCATGCACTTGCCAGCGAAGGTTCTCTGGAAATGGACAAAGCTCATTAGATCGTACACGTCTGAGAAAGCAGTAACGGCTGCTTTTTTTGCACTTAATGTCATTTATGCGGAGAAAGTGTCATTTGTGGAGTGCTTTGCATCATGAGTGCAGTGTTATGTTTTTAAAATGTGACGTACATTGATCCAGGGTTTTTCACTGTTACTTATCCTTGCTTTATGGCTCCATTCTGTTCAGTATACTTATTCTTTTCTCTTTTGTTTTATCGTTAGCAGATGGAAGACTTTTTCTGAAAACCACGGTGATGTACTAACAGCACGAAGACGTTGAAGACTTACGGCGTGTATCTTATGAAGATTCTCCAGAGTCCCCTCGCAGGGTAATTTAGTTACAGAAACAGGTCAATCGCTCATAGAGGTGCATCAAGGGTTTATGCTGGGCCCGATGTGGAAGACGGATCGTGTCCGAATGTAGTATTAGGACTCTTATTCTCACTGATATAAACGTTATATTATGCCAGATGTGGGAGTGGATGTGATACGTTGGCGAAGGCGACAATTTGAGCACAGTAAAATGTACCGTTCGGTACACTCGGTGATAATATTTACAACAAATTCACAGCACTGAAGATTTTTTATACTGTATTTAAACCAGCGAGAAAGCTTCGAAAATTAAATCTGATTCAGAGGTTTTGTTTTGTATTAAAAAAAAGAAAAAAAAAACAGAAATCCTTAATGTCATAACTATTTGCCAAGATGTTAAAAATCCGAACTTGGAGAAGAACCTCTGAAAATGTGAATTTGAATATATGTTGATCAACAGAAAAGACTAATATTTGCTTTTAATGTTTTCTAAACTAGAATAAAAAAAAAAACAATCAAGTTTCATTTCTACCATTATTGTATATACAAGAACAGAAGATAGGTTAACTCACTCACTTTGGTATTTGTATATAATGTTAAAAGTTGGTATTGTGTATGCAGTAGATCTATTAGGAGAACAATACCAACGTTTATATTGAATTTATAGATTTGTTTTGTTTCTGAGCCATCATTCTTTCGATTCGCTGCCACTATGGTGAGGAAGCATGCAGGCATGTAAATGTGTTGTCCTGAATTCATGTTATTCAATAAATACTTAACTGTGCTGAACAAATGTACTTAGGGTTTATTCACTCACACCCAGTAAAAGTTGATGAACACTGCTATCGTTTTAACAGCTACATTTTCAATTTGCAGTCACATGAATCAGATTCTTGTGTGGATTCAAACTCAAGTTGTACAGATCGCCAAATGTTACCAACCATCATTACACTCAATTCGGTGTATTACTTTCACAGGCGCCCTTTAAATAATTAGTATTTAATATATCATATGAATTATTTATTATTCTGGTCAACTAACATGCAACAGGTTTCCACTGGAAAGTTGCAGACAAAATAGTATTACACCATTTCTTAATTTGAGATAAAAAGGGAAGATAATTCTTCATAATTTCCTCATGTGGATGATGTTTGATGTTTAAAAACGCAAAACAATTGTTGGCAACAAATTCATGGATTATTATTATTCTAAATTTTTTTTAATGTTTAAGAGATTCTTCAATTATTTGACTGAATTTTTAACATTTGCAAAGATGGCAAACATCCACACCAGTCCTTCACATATTAAACAGATTTTTTCTTTATAAAGACAAAAATCAAACAATCATGGCAATAGCAAACTGTCACATTTAAGCAGAGTGAAACAATTCAGCCAGACGAGTTAAATTACACTGTGCTAATTAATGGTAATATTGAATATATTAAATAACAGATTACAGGCTTTTATTGTACCAAGTAGATGATGATGATGGTGATGAGGCACTTATTGGATAATCAAGAAAAATATGTGTTGAAAGGATCCTTTATTAGATGGACGTATCTAATGTTACGGGGCAGCTATTTATACTATAATCATAGACATTATTTTGTCACACATTTGTCCTCAGTCTGTAACAATTCAAATGTTTATTGTGTTCAACTACATGTTAAAGTATCTTTTACCTCATCAACGAGGACTTGCCTTTTAAGTTTCTTTTTATGTGATGTAAACACTGTAGCAAGATTTATGGACATATTGTTCCTTATTTCTTTCTATGGCAGTAAAGGAAACGTATAAATATTGAAAGGATGTCTTGTTTTAAAGTGTTTTTCCCTCTTTTCTGATCCTGTCTCCTGTAATGACACAGTATGTAAGAGTGAGTGTGTGTGTGTGTGTGTGTGTGTGTGTGCACGAGTGTGTCTGTTTTCTATTCTATGGTGTCATATATGGTAATAAAATATTTGTGAGTCAACGATTATTAGACTAAGCTCTTTGACGAATGAATCACTATCATTATAAACAACTTGAGAGTTTATGGGTGTTGACTTTATCATCAATGTCAGTGCAGTTGAATCTACGTAATTTTACCATGCTTTATTCAAAACGAATCCTGCGAGTGTGTCCTAATAAAGAGACTGCAAATTTCAGCCGCAAAACAAACGTCACGTATAATATTACATAAGCGGCGTGCTTATATTTTAATCTGAAGGGCAATCAAAATTGTTCATGGTTGAGTTGTAAAACATGTGTTACTGAGCAATGACAATATCTAGCAGAATAAAACCACTCATGCTTAGTACAGTGAGCACACGGCTCTACAAAACACATGACTGAGAAATAATACCTTTCATTCATTCCAGCTGATTGAGCACAATATTCCAGGGAAAAGCCACATATTCAAAATGTGTTTGAGGAATAAAGGAAACAAGAAGAAACTTACATCTCTTCATTACTTATTGATAATCTGTTAGAACTGAGCCAACCATATCAGGGTCATTCCTGTTAAAATGCAGTTCATTTTCACGGTGCTTCCATCGTATATAGTACTGGATAAATAAAATCATAGTTTGTAAAAATGGAAATCATTAGGTATTTTTATTTTATTTTAATATCATAATTAAGTGAACATGAGTGTGTTTTGGGATGAACAATAGTGTGGCCCTGGCTGCTTCTAAGATAAAATCCTCTTAATTAAAAAATAAGTGTTTATTCATTTTTACTTCATCTAATGAAAATGTGTTCATGGTAATATTGAGTTAATTGGTAATCATTTTAAAAATTGGCCCTCCTTCACTTTCTGGTTTAAAAAAAACAAGCTCCTTAATGACATCATCCTTCAGGATATGAGATGGGAAACAGCACAAACATCTGTAAGTATTAACAATTAATTTGATAAATCCTGTTCATTTTGTGTTGTTAGCTGGTTTGTCTCACTTTTTTCCACTATTATGATCAGAAAGTTATCAATATATGTAAAAAAAAAAAATCAAGATTGCCTTTTGTCGAACACACTGTACAAGTACGCTGTATTTGAACTGAACTAAACCAACACTACTAAACTGAGTTGAGCTAAATAATGAAACTATTGTCTTTCTAGAGCTGCTTTACAGCAGAATCTAAATTGTTTCCATAACTGAGTTTCCATAATTGGTTCTGCTATTTTCCTGTTTATTACTGTGAAGCTGCTTTGAAACAATCTGTATTGTATAAAGCGCTAAAGAAATAAAGGTGATTTGACTTGACCTTCAAGCTGAAATCCTCACATGAACTCGCTCTCAATTCCCTACAGAGCAGTGCCTCCTTATTTCCATTGTTAATTATCCTGTTTATTTGTCATGTTTTTTTTTTAAATAATCAAGTCATAATTAAGAAGTGCCTGAAAAAGCACAAACAAAAAGTTGCAGAGCTCAAAAGGTAATGCAAAACAGAAATGACCCATGAGAGCACCTAACTCTCTGGCTTAGGAAACTGTCTTCGAAGCAATGCAGCTAATTGATATTAGTGTTATTTCAAATTTATAAAAGCTTAGGCAGAATTGACACTGAATGACAATTTCCTGTCGTAAGCAATTCTGATGGAAATGTGTTGACACAGCACGGCCATGCACAGGTCCATTTTGCATGCTTTTGAAAGCGTGGCTGTAACAGAGAGGCTTCGAGATGAATAATTGACTGATCGCTGCATAATTCAACACAGCATTGTAAAAATTCAAGGTCTGGAACGTTTCATGTTTTTCTTCTTTATTGAAAATGAGGTTAAAGTTTCTATCAACCTTGGAAAAACTACATATAAAGTGGCAATCAATGGTGACTGTAATTCAAGTTCGGCCCTTTCACGAGCATAAAAGGTTTCCGTCGCTCACCGGTGAAATTTGAACTGTTGGAGTTTGATGCAGCTAAGAAGCCACAAATGTGCTGTCTATCAAATTGTTGATTTTTTTTTCTTGTCCGTCTGCTTTTTTACTGTATTGTAGTAGACGTAGATCAGTACTGTAGCCCCAGCGGTGGATCAAGATTCTCTTTGGCTGTGAATATGATGTATTTCCTCTCTCTCAGACAGAAATATACAGTAGTTATGAGCTGTTTGATGTCTTGTTCTGCCCCAGCTATTTAAGCGAGATTCACCCCTCCAGCTAGATGTTTCATATCACTGCACATATTGTAATAAATTCATTTCAGTTAGAATATGACTTTGAGGCACAAAGACCAAAATATCCACGGTGCTATAATCGCGTCCCGTGTCGAGCACATTTATAACGAGCGTTGCTCATTCCAAACATGAACCGTGTCAATGTCATCACTTTGGAGTGTGTGCTTTTCTTGTGTCGAGTGTGCAAATTTAAGACATCCTCCAGGTGATTATTTCACACTATCATTTCATCGCTAATATCACCATACTCAAGATGATAATATTGTTCAATCCATTTAGCGCAGACAACTGTAAATTAATCCAGGTTCAGTGCGATTTCCTTTCTTGACCTGTCAGCTGATATAGCTTACATTTGAATAACTTATATTTTAGATATAATTTTGAGTTGATCATTTGATAGAGATAATTTGTCTGTTTCGTTGCACCAACAACACGTTTCTAATGAAACCGAACACAAATTAAAGGGTTAGTTTACCCAAAAATGGAAATTAGCCCATTATTTATTCACCCTCTCGCCATCCTAGGTGTATATGAATAACTTCTTTCAAACAAATCCAATCAAAATTATATTAAAAATTGTCCTAGCACTTCCAAGCTTTAGAATGGCATAGACCAGTGTTTCTCTTCATCAGTCCAGAACAAGTCAAATAAAGTCAAAACAAGTTTTTCATAATAAAAAGTGCCTCACACAGCTCCATATTCTTGAATTCATAAGAATTGCTGTAATCTAGCTTGCGCTGACTGGTCGTACACAGAAGCAGCTCCAGGCTGATGATGTAAGATGACAGCGTTGCGCCACTCGGAAGTGACGAACGCGGACACGCAGTGGAGAGACCAAAACAAAACAACAGACATGAAGACATGAACAAAACAAGGATTTGTAATGTCTGAGGATTTTAATTTAGAGCAAGAGGGAGCTGGTTTTCCTTTGCTAAAGTAAGGAAACTTTGCTTTCTTTGCTCCTGTAAACAAACGTTGGTTTGCGTGAGACTCACCAGGGCACAATGTCTTACATCTGCCCAGAGCTGTTTCCGTGTAAAACAGTGAGCGCAAGCTAGATTAAAGTGATTCTTACGTTTTACATTTTTTTTTTGTTTTTTAATTCCTGGAGGGTGAGTACATAATGGGCTAATTTTGATTTTTGGGTGAACTATCCCTATTTTTGCTGAAATTCGAGAGCTTTCTGACCCTGCATAGACAGCAACGCAGCTACCACATTCAAGGCCTTATTATCTTTCTGGGCCTTGAACAAATTCCAATGTCTTGCCAAAAGATGGCGCTTGCGGCTGAATCATCCATCCATCCATTCACCCATTCTCCAAACCACTTGTATAATGTGGTTACAGCATAATATCATGCAGGTATACGTTTCTTTTTAATTGACTATTACATGGTTTAATTAAGGTCTGTGTTGTAAACAAAAAATGGTTATAAGTGAAAAGAATCACTTGTCGGCATCAACTGGTGTAATAATATAACATTCAGAAAGAGTCACTCAGGCAATGAAACAAGAAAAAGTCTCAGTGCTGTTAGTTTGTCCTTGCTCTTGGAACTCCACTCAGTTTCACTCAGTTACATTAATGGCTAAATTAATACACCAACTAGCATAATCCATTAACTAGAGTAACACTTTTATCTGAATAAGTTCTGAGTTTGTTGATTTTTTTTCTTTTATTGTAGACCGTCTTTTTCCTTGCATATCAGGGATACAGCATAATGCCTATTTCAGAGGCATACTAAAATGTAATATTCATTTTGTTGGTCAGACATAATTACTCACCCTCATTTGACATTCAGCACAGTTCATAAAGTAAAAAGGTATCAAAGACTCACCAGGCCATGTGACTCTGTTCTTCATCTGCTCATCTTTGAGTCGGTGAGGAAGGAAATCGCACAGGCTTGATTGAACACAAGATAGACTTAATGTCATCTAATCAGAAAGACCATTATGTATTAGTGGAACCACCAAACAGAATTATCTGACAAGGGGCAGGCCACATTATCTAAATTAACATTTTGCAAGCATGAACATGCAAGGCCACAGTGGAAAATGAAAGGCTACAGGAGAGCGGCCTGCATTTAGACATTCGGGCAGTAATTATTAATTTATGCTTGTCTGTGGTCTTAATGAAAATGAAAGCCAGGAGAAGAGAACAGGGAAGGATAATGTGCCGTGAAATTGAGTTTCATTTGTTCGGGGGCCACCTTTTAACTTTTCCTTTCTTCCCAGGAAATGAAACCAACCAGAGTTCTTGTGTGTTTTTCCTCTGCGAACCCCCCTCCCCCTGCACAGTCGACCAACACACATCTTTTCAGTACAGACACAGACAATCTCTTGACCTCTGCAGTATCTGTAAATATCCTGTCTACCTCTGTAATCTACTTTATAGAGCCCTGCTTCAATGACCATTATTTCTTCTTCAATAACAACTGCCCATGTTAGCACTTCGTGCTCTACCAACTGATGATACTGAGAACGCAACCTGTAACAGATTGCACACTGATACAACCAGTGAACAGTTGAAGTACCGTGATACGGATTATAAACTGCATGTTTTATTTTCTTAATGGTTATGAATATTAACATATTCTTAAAATACAACTCCCAGCTGAACATTTTTTTTTAAGCTTCATTCCCTTTGGTTACTTTGGAAAGCTTTACAGAACACTGTGTAGGGAAAGAAAAATACAAGAAGATTTTCATGAATGGTGACTTTTTATATTATAAAAATATATTATTTTTATTTTTATAATTTATTTTTGATACATTTGCAAGTACAGATAGTGTGTGCAGGATTTATTTATTTTTGTTTTGATATATTTTTAATACGCCTTAATTGGGAAAATGACCAATGGCACTAGTCACTTAGGTAGGTCAGTAACCTTAACCAGTAGCTTAGAAATGTTAGTTAGTCTTTTTTATTTAGAAAATTATTTTGTAAAAGTAAAGTGATCAGTATAACTTCTAAAGATGTTTTTAATCACCAAAGAACCATGTAGTGCAACTCTAAAACCTAATACAGGTTCTCAGTGCGAGTGTCGAGAACGATGTAAGTTTAAATATACCGCGTTAATGACAGCCGCGAGCACCAATGAGATTTGTGTGAAGTTTCTTATGCACCGCCTTCTTTTCCTTATATGGTGTCAAAGCGCAAACTGCGCTGCAGGTAAACAAACTTGATTGTCAGTGCGGCAGATTCAAACGGCGAGGAATCGATTCTGAGTGAACGACCTAAACATGGGCCTATTTTTCAAATAAAGCAATCAAATGATGTTGCTAGAAACTCATTAACGAACAAAAATAATATTATGGCCTACTTTTATAGTACGTTGATGCTCTTTGTAGATCATCAAACCTCATTCCTGTGTTTTGCTGATGAAAACGTCAAACAAAATACAAGTTTGGATCGACAACAAACGTAAGTACATGACAGCAATTTTATTTTGGGCAGACCACTTCTTTCAATATACTCCAGTCAAAGCAGTAGCACTGTTTATTTATTCGTTTATTTTGGGATATTGTTAGAGCGATTGTAGTATAATAATCTTTTATGTTTTGCTTTGTGAGGGGAAAAATACAGAAAATAACAATGTAATTTTTTAAAGAAAAGTTTGCGTTAATTTTTTTTCATAGCAGTTTTTACCATTTCCAAACTTGCAACGCTGCTAATATTGTATAGGCTCATATTTTATTAAATACATTTAGTATTAGATGCATTCATAAATGTAAATGAATGTACATTTTAATATTCAAAATTTTAAAGATAGACCCTGGAAGCTCAAAAATATATTGAGAAAATTGCTGTACAGTTATAAATGTCATTGAAGAACATTTATCTACATACATAGGCAGATTAAAAAAAATATCATGTTATTAATGTTAAAAGGATTTCAGTAGGCATGTTTGTTCTGATCTGATCTGCTGAAAACAAATGAAAATTTTGTTCCAATGAGACGTGCACGTTGGTGCTCTCTGTGAACACCTGTATGACAAGAGCAAAGCCGCCATGAAGTGCCTTGATCCAGGGATTTTTCTTCATTTTGTCCATTTGTCAAAAGGAAGGCTTGGGTGCATGAGGACAACACGCAAAGCCTCCGAACATACAGCCATGCAGGCACAGAGAAACACATACAGAAGCTATTAACCCTCCTCCAGCTCATCAACTTTGCTTTGCAATCTTCCCTCAGAACCATTAGAATACCCTGAAGAAATGACTTTCCAATTAAAGGGGATCTAGGAGAAGACAGCCTTTTTATCTCTGACTCCAGGAGTTCTTTATTCCAATCATTTAAATTGGAATTGATTTTTCAATTTAGCCACTGACTGCTCTGGACATGCAGCAGAGGGGGCCAAATAGAGCTGCGTTCTGAAATATTTGTCCCTCATAAAGTCACGGTGGCCTCGAACACATTAATGTGTTTTGCACGCCACTGCCGCAGACAACAGATTTTTAGCTCAGCATGCTGATGGAGAGAAAGCCCATCAAGAGTGGCCACCTCCCTCACACTGCAGAGCACTGGACTGGTGCCTGTGGGTTTTTTTTTTTTTTCTGGCAGAGTATGATTGGGTTTATTTTTCTTGTAAGGCAAAAACAGCTGTAATGTTGTGCACATCTAAATAGTCTCATTTGATAAGAAGTGATGCACTGATCAGGAGTGTAATACTGTATGTCAATCAAAGGTGTTGAAACCTTGAGGGCAGCACAGACCTGTCTATTCACTTTTTACCTCTGCTGGCTCACATTAAAGGCATATTTGTGACATACTGGCTTTAATTCCCTATAGCAACATGGTTTCTTCACTTTTAGTTCACACCCCAAAATTGTAATAGTTTTGTTTTGCATTGCCAGATTTTTAAAATGAACACTTCAGGAGTAATATCTCAAGTGACTATAGCCATAAAGTCATTTAGATCTACTGAATAAACATTATGTCAGCCAATTAATATTCATAAGCCAAGCTGATAAAGTTTATAATGCGGACCTGGCAATAGCATCTTTTTACCTTTGCACTAAGAAAAAAGTTAGATTTGAAACCTTATCTGCGATCTCTGAATACAATTGTTGCACTTCGACCCCTAGTGGCGCTCATAATTAACTTTTACATTTTTTGTAAAATTAATAAATAAACTCTAAATTTTATACTACTAAAGACTTCTCTGGTTTAAATATTTAACAGTGAAAGAGAAAGGAAAAACTTATTTAAAATTATTCACCTCTGTGTTTTGAATTTTTTTAATACTATTTTATATATAAATGGATATACGTTACCTTTATCTGCAGTAGAGAGTTGTTCACAAGTTGCATACGCAATATAATTCTGCTTCATCGTTGACAAATAAATACATTTGCAAGTTTTGTTTCCTACAATGGATTGTAGGCAAATATCCACCATATCCACCTTTTTGTGCTCTTTTTGTTTTCCGCTTTATGGAATATCCTATTACTATTGTGGTGCGAGAAACCAGTGCAAATGATCCTGAGTGACTGTTGATTTATTAGGAGTGATCTGTCCTGATAAATCAAACGGAATCAAGAACAATTAAATTTATTTGCAAACCCATTTGACTGATTAGATCAAAAGAGTAATTAATTTGCAAACCTGGCATTCCTAGTTCTAATTCTAAACAGCTGATAGAAAAATGTGACTTGATTACTGAAATATTTTCAGGAAAAAAAAAAAAATCTGAGGTCCATATATTTTCATTGATGTAAGGGTTTATCAATAATATTATTTTGGAGCACAGTGGTATTTTACTGGGGCTCGTGCGACACCCCTGTTTTATGTACTTTAAGTAGGATTTGTTTCTGGCTTGTGTACTTTTAAATAAATCAAATGCACAAATGTAAAATATGAGACTGAATTTATAGCATTAGAGTGTTTGTACCTATACTTATGATCTTAAAATCTCCTTGCAGAAAAACGAATCAATCTGAACCTAATGGTGAAGGAAAAAAAAAAGCCCCACTGGCCAAACTTGTGTGTTTAACAGGCTTTAGCTACTGTGTAGTCCAGCCTCTAACAAGCCCTGCCATCAGCACTGTAAATTTCCCCAGCTTCAGCCTGGGCGGAAACAGTTGTCTTCTTCAATTACAATTGGAATCAGATGTGCTTGTGTTTTCCAGCCAGGCCTGTGAAGTCCTCAACAGCTCTGGCAGCTGCCTTTTAATGAGCATTTATTGTTTCGCTGGCCATGGATACCACTTTTATAGGGTCAGGTTCAAGGCGGAATGATTTTCTTCGCGCTGTTTTACAGAAGCGTTTAGAGAGGTTTTTGTGGACTGATGGTTCACTCTCGGCTTCCTGACAGCTGCGTTGGCTTGTTTGGCTCTCGCCCCTATTTCTTTTTCTTTTTCTTTTTCTTTTTCCTGAGTTGTTTAATATAGTTGTGTCGCAGGAATACGGAGGAGAAGATTAATGGACGCAAAGGATCGGTGGCAGTTGCGGGGAGATGCAGGACAGAGCAGGCCAGCAGCCATCTGTTCTCACTACCTTTATGGCTCTCTTAATGGAGGACAGGAGACAAAAGCGTCTCCGCCACCAGGCAGGCGGTGAGCATTTCTGTAGCGCCACTGTAAACTAATTGTCAGTTCTTTTGACGATGCGCGAGCCAGCCGCAGACACGTACGCGTACACACACAGAGTTTCTCCCAAATGTCTTTTTACCTCTCAATCAAGCGCGGTTGGGAGCGGTCCAAGACAGTTGCAGCACGTTTAGAGGAACAACGCTATGAGAGAAAAGTGATTAAAAGATCCTCTTGAGGCAAAACAGATCATTCACGGAGACAGGATGGCGCGTAATCAAATTAAGATGAAAATATAGAGATGGCCCTTTGGTCTTTTGAAACGAAACAGAGATGTTCTCAGAACTTCATCAAGTGTTGGCCCATGCTCAAATGCAAATGCGGTCTGGCACTGCTTTCTTCTGAACGTCATAATCACCACAAGACTTCAGTAAACCTTGTGTGGCCTTCAAGTAGAGTCAGAAATATCGTAATTATGAGCTATGTGGACATAAATGACCAAGCGTTGTCATATTTACCAATGGGGAACTCATAATTGTCGCGTTATGACATGTTGCTGTGAAAGAAGTTGGAAGGCAGCTCTGCAGCAATTGCTGCAGTGAAAGATATTGCTAAGTTATTTCTATTTTAAGTGCTAAGTTGTATATGACAGAATATGGTCAATGTCAAGTTAATTACATTTACATTTAGTCATTTAGCAGACGCTTTTATCCAAAGCGACTTACAAATGAGGACAATGGAGGCAATCAAACCAACAAAGGATCAACAATATGTAAGTGCTGTGACAAGTCCCGGTTAGTTTAACGTAGTACACATAGCACTTTTTTTTTTTTTTAGAATAGAAAAAGATTATATAATGCTAGAGTTAGAGGGTATTTTTTTAATAAATAAAAAGAAAAATATACAGAAAAGAAACAGAATAAATACACTTTATTTTTTATTTATTTTTTTTTAAAAATGTCATTATATAGATGCCATGCATAACATTTGCTTATTTGCTTACTGTTTAATAATTTTGTTTCTTGTGATTTAGAAGTCAAAACTTGATATAATGTGACCCTGGACCACAAAACCAGTCATAAGTATCATTTTTTTTAAATTGAGATTTAAACATCCATTGAATCAAAAAAATCAAAATATTGAGAAAATTGCCTTTAAAGTTGTCCAAATGAAGTTAGCAATGCATATTACTAATTGGAAATTAAGTTTTAATATATTTACGGTAGGAAATTTACAAAATATCTTCATGGAATTAAGGATTTTTGACATAGAAGAAAAATCGATACAATATACAAAAATACAATGTATTTTTGGCTATTGCTACAAATATACCCGTGCTACTTAAGACTGGTTTTGTGGTCCAGGGTCACATATGTGATTTAGTAGTAATAATAATGTCTTTTTATCAAATATTTTTTATATGCAAATTTTTAAAAAATGGTCATGCTTGCAAAGTCTGTACACATTTTGTCCTATTTTACATTGTTTTCTGTTGTGTAAATTATTTTAATTGCCCTTGATACCACATAAAAACAGAATGAGCTGTGGTTGGTTACTTTGAATATCAGTCAGACAGTCTCTTCTTGGCCAGATTAAACTGCAGTGAAGTCTAGACTTTATATTATTAGTTGAAAGTCTGGCTTTGTGAGACTAAATGGACCTAAAAAACGTAATTCTGATATTTGAGGAAAATAAAAGGCCTCTTAGTTTCACATGGGCTTATTCTCATTGCACAAACCCGTCTTATGTTAAACAACAACCTCGCTTTTCTCTGGCGGTGTCGACATCTGTAAAGCAAAATGAAGTTTCCTCTCTGAGTATCAATCTTGTAATTGAGCTCTCGGAGGCCGCTACGTGACGCGCACACACAAGAACCCTCCCCGCTGTCAGATCCCTACACGCGGCTGCCCTGCGCTGTCACACTGAAGTGGTCTCCTTTTCTCTCTCCTCTCTCTCGCACACACAATCATTCTTCTGTCTGCGGCTCCCTGGGCCCTGCAGTGGGAGTCCGCCTGCGCACTTAACGCGTCAGGTTTCAATTATTTTGAATACCAGAAACCTTCCCATAATGAGGCATGACATAGACATGTAGTCGAATTTTAAATTGGATTTAATTGTTTTCTCAGTTGTAACTTTAGTCGGATAACACAGACAGAGGGGGATGGATTGAGAGAGGAAGAAAGAGGGAAGGAATACTGAGAAGTGGGTGGGAGAAAGATGAATTCAGCGAGCGAGGGAGACGGACAGAAAAAGACAGGGTGAAGTCTCTGATCTGTTTCTTAACACAAATCTCTCTTTGTAAGCTCTAGCAAGGGCCATGTTTGGAATTACAACTTTCATGTCTCTTATCCCTGTTGTAATTCCGCCTCGCGTGTTCCGCTGGTGTGATACGATGGATCATGGGGAAGTTTAAGTGAGACTGAATTAAATATTTAACCGATCCGACACGAGGCCTGTCGGCTCCATGGCGCTACAATTAAACCGGGGAGCTGCGTTTGCGCTTGCAACACTCGATCCCCGCTGAACGCTGTCAGGAACATGCTACTTTACAGACTTAAAATAAATCTTGTCCTAATCTATTGAAAAACCTGACAAGTGGAGCCCAAGGTTTCAAGGCACTTAGCTGAGTAGTGGAGAAAAAGGACTGTACATTATTTATGCCCTCTAATGGTGCTGCTATTCTCTGCGTGTGAATCAGCAACGGGCTCGTCCGCTAAAATAGCCGCCGCTGTAATCAAAGCCATATGTTTTCCTCACCTCTCCTCCTCTAACTGACGGGTCAATGGACTTGTCTTTGCATTGAGCGCATTCTTTCAGGGAGATCACGCCTTATGATATAGATTAAAGAGGCAAGGTCTTCCTCCCCACTTCTGACCAGATAAGATCTTAATGCATAAGCCAGTGAGGGTAAATACAGGCACCGCTGGGAACCGCATGAGGCGTTTTCGGAGATTTCTGTGGCTGTAGAGATAATGAAGGGCACCATCCAATCGTTTTCAAACACCATTATCCACCTCAGTTTATTAGGCCAATATGCCACTTTTGGCATGGTTTTGGGGAAGATTTTTCTCAGCTTGGGGATGCCTGGAATTTCCAGACCTGGTTGTTGAAAGATTGACCACGTGATGCAAAATGGAGATGATCCTGCATGTGTGCTTATGAGACTAATCTGCAATGTCATATCTGTATTTGTCGACTAAGGGTGTAATGGTTCAAATGACTCAGAGTTCGGTTTGTATCACGGTTTTAGAGTCACCATTTCGGTACGGTTCGGTATGTGCTATGTTTAAGGAAAATGCTTTTCAGGTTTTTAAAATTTAGTAACATTAGTTTTTAGGTACAGAAATTGCATAAAGTTATTCAGTTAAGTCACTAAAGCAATTCAGTCAGAAGCAGTGAGTATTTTCCTTCTGTTTTATTATTTGATTAACGTTAAAAAAAATGCTGTCACTTTAAGACAATACACTGAACCAGTACACTGATACTTTACATTCAACTAACTATATGTCTTCTAGATTAGAATACTCACCAAGACGGGCATGTTGACATCATTTTTGTGTGAATTTGTCCATTCAAGCACAAGACTTGAAAGAGAACTCAGCATTTGCGTGCTGTCTGAGACTTGAACGCAGGTTTACACGCTTCAGATGAGCGCAAACACAAATCTTCATTCGCACATTTATATTCGCATCTGACTCTTGAATGTTAAAACTGAGTTTACAAGGCTTAAATGAGTTTAGTTTAAACAGAGATAACAAGAGTGGCTGGTTTGTCCATATTTTTTTTTGTTTTTCTTCATCGTCGTTGTTGTAATGTATTGTGAAGCCAGAATGCTTATTAGTTAACAGAAACACACAATAGCCGTCCTCTGTCTGTTTTAGGTCTGTTTTTTTTATTTGAATTTTTTTGCCTTTATTTCGATAGGAGAGTAGAGTAATGACAGGAAGCAAAGTGGGAGAAAGAGAGAGAGGATGGGATCGGGAAAGGTCCACGAGCTGGAACTTGAAGTTGGGACGCCCGGAGCGCAACGGCACAGTATGTCGGCGCGCTTCCCACAAAGCTATTGGCACCAACCGTGTTGTTATTTTTAACAAACCATGTTACAGATGCCTTGTCAGATTTAAGATGAACTGCGGTGCAAGTGCATGCCGAACCAAGGGTGGAGAACGGTACAGTTAGATTTTATTTTTTTTACCGAGAACTGTTACAACCCCGTTGTTGATTCTGTGTGTGAAAGGAAGTATGGTTGTTTTGAATATTAAGGCTAGTGAGATTAACAACCGTTTTATAATAATTTGTTTTTCTGGTTTTCTGGATGATTTTTTCACTGGTTGACAGATTTTGGGAAAAGAGTAAATGAAAACATTTTTATTATATGAAAACAGGCAGTTAAATACCCCAAACTTACGGTAAATTACTGTAATTACAGTAAAAGAGAGGTGAAATGTTGTGTCTGAATACTTTTGATATAGCAAGACACTTTTGAGTAACATATAATTACATACTTATGAAGCTGAAAGTTTTATTGTATATCTAGTTGAATATTTAAAGGAAGATTTATGTTCTAAATGCATGCTATAGACCAATTTACTGTTTGCAAATAGTGGTGATGTTTTTGGTAGGCGGAGCTTATCTGGTTGCAGAAAATGACGGTTTTCGAGTGGCAGTCTATGGAGCCACGGAATAAAAGAATAAAAAGAGGTAAATTTGAGTTTATATTTCAAAATTCTGACTTTATTCTTGCAATTCTGAGATTAAATCTCACAATTCTTCTAAGGAAAAACCAACTTGTCATTCTCTCTTTTCCCCTTTTTCGCCTTTTTCCCCTGAGAATTGACAAACTCACTATTGTTGAGTTAAATTGAGGTATAAAGTCTGAACTAGGAGATCTAAACTTGTGCGAGTAAAAAAAAAAGAATTGTGAGATAAAATAAATAAATGTTATGTAAAATGTTAATAGTAATTACATCATGCTGTAACTGTAGGGCTAATACAATGCGTCCCATACGAACAGCATATCTGAATATTATGTAGACGTATTATTTAAATCAAATTTATGCTTTAAAAGTAGAGTAATCATAGCAGTTTTCGTCAATAATCTGTCCGTTTAAACATCTGCGTTTAACTTAAAATGTAATCTTTGACAAAAGTATTCTAGAAAAATAGTTTTTTTCTTTTATTCCATGGATTTTACCCATTTCACTCCACTTGTTACCAGTGTTTTTCTGCCACCAGCATGCATGCGCAGCTGCAAGTGACATAACTGTGACGTGTATTACGAATTGATCTGTTGAACTTATTGTTAAATATTCAGCCATACATATGTTTCGTATGTTTTTTTTTTATTTTTTAAAATCAAAATGTCATAACTGGATCTCCTGGTGAAATGACTTCTCATTTGCTTAACTTGTCATTCTGTTCCTATAAACCCTGTTCCTTTCTGCAACTTCCTCAACTGCAAGCTTACATTCAGATCATTTTTTGCTTTGATGATGCGTTTCACTAAGATGTATCACAATACGGATGGACAGATCTGTTGCTACTTCCATTATATCGCAGACTTTAGGTATTTAGATTTCATCATTTAGATCTTGTACTTCAGTCTTTAGGTCACACAGTAGTACTTCTATCATTATGAACTTCTGTGCAAACAAATCTAAGGATGTCTGATGAAATGGTGTCTGTTTTGAAATCTTTAAGAGCTCTGTGGTGATATTTTAGATGTGGATGCTGTCTGAGTCGGCTAGTAGTACATATCTAGAGTTCAAACACATGTCCGAAGACGTGTTCACTGTAAAGCCGTTCACATGAATCACTTTCCCTTGAGTAGTCTGAGAAAGCCAGTCAGACACTAGCAGTTCTAGTCATGTTTTTTATATGATTTGTGAATTTGGCTCTGGTATAAGTGCTCACGAACACTAGAATCCCATTATAATTCCCATATCACAATATAAAACTGCAACAGCTGAGGCATAAAAACAACACGGTACCAACTCCATTGAAGTCACCGGAGACGCCGCAGAGCAATATCGCACCGAACAGATACCGCGGGCCCACTCTGATCATCACTTGATAGTGTGCTGACAAGCAAACTCTATTAAGCTGTCTTCAAATATGCAAAATGATATGATTTTACAATGATTACATATTCACTTCCCAGCTGGCTGGCTCCGTGCAACTCCATTTGTCATTGACTATTGTGTCCAATTATATGATTAGCTCCAAACACTCCGCCACTTGGAGAGCTCTCGTGTGTTCCAGTGCACTGACTGATTCACAAACAAAGTCATTACAACATGTATTCACACATATCAAATAACAAACAGATGGCCATTGTGCGCCGGCTGATTTGTTTGTAACACGAGCGGAAGAAAAAAGGTAGTTTTTTGCTGGGCTTTGTTTAAGCACCGACTGTTTTATTCCCAGAGAGAGACATCTGGCTGCCGAGGCGGCTAAATCAACTCAAATGAAAGACAATCTTGTTTCCATTAATTTTTCCTGTGGCAAAAGCACTTGTTATGAAGATTCGAAATTACTGAGAAAGCTTCCAGATAATTCATCATATGGGCCGGACAGAAAACTGCAGTTGCTCAGATAGTGTCTGTCTCCATTAACTTGCTATGATGTGTATCAGTTGGGTTGGCTGAAGTGTGTGTCTATGTGTGTGTGTTAACATAGACAGCTTAGAGTAGCGTAAAACTGTAGGTTTGGGCAAATTCTACTATCCATATAAGGAACTGACGCATTATTTTGCTGAATGTATGTATACAGTGGTATACAGTGGCACCAAAATGTTTTTGGACATTTAAAGGAGAAGTTCACTTCCAGAATGGAAATTTCCTGATAACTTACTCATCCCCATGTCATCCAAGATGTTCATGTCTTCAGTCGAAAAGAAATTAAAGGAGAAGTCCACTTCCAAAACAAAGGTTCACATATAATGTACTCACCCCCTTGTCATCCAAGATGTTCATGTCTTTCTTTCTTCAGTCGTAAAGAAATTATGTTTTTTGAGGAAAACATTTCCACATTTTTATCTATATATTGGACCGCTATGGTGCCCCGATTTTGAACTTCTAAAATTCAGTTTAAATGCGGCTTTAAATTATCCCAAATGCAGTTGTAAGTTATCCCAGTCGAGAAAAAAGGGTCTTATCTAGCGTAATGATCGGTTATTTTCATTAATAAAATAATACAGTTTATATTTTAATGTCAAACGCTTGTCTTGTTTTACCCTGCCTGGACTGTGTTTTCTAGCTCAAGACAGTTATGTCAAAAAACTCCCATCTCATGTTCTCCCTCAACTTCAATATCGCTCTTTTACCTTTTTTGTTAAGGGTGTTTGATCTTCTTTGCATGTTTACTTCGCAAAGACTGGGTCGGTACTTTAGCAGCGATGAAGGATGATTTTGAAATGATTTTTGAAGCTGAGGGAGAAAATACGATTGCAGTTTTTGAGCCAAAAACTGCAGTTTACCGTCTTGAGCCAGAATACGCAGAGTTCAGGGAGAGCAAAGCAAGACGAAGGTTTGAGATTAAAAAGTATTTAAATTGTATTTGTTTAATGAAAATAACCGATCGTTTCACTAGATAAGACCCTTCTTCCCT
>JAHKKF010495951.1:0-19382 GCA_019740295.1 Labeo calbasu | reverse complement strand
TCATTGTCGTATTTATTGGCCTGTTTTATTCTTTGGGCCAAGAGAGTAATATTAAAAAAGTAATTTATCTTCATACTGATATATTATGTTTAACAATAGATTGACCTAATAGAAATAATGTGTGGTCCTTTGGTCCTTTGGTCTTTTGGCTATAATTTATCACCTTTAATGTATTATGTTTCTGAGTAAATGTTTTGTTTTATTTTACTGAATTTTATTTTATTTTTTTGTCCTTAATGATAGGTTGGGTCCCTTGATCATTTGGCTATACTTCATTGTCTTAAAATTATTACCTTTTTTTATTCTTTGGACTGATAGAATAACATTAAAAAGTAATTTATCTTCATACTGATCTGACATTAAAATATTGTTATGTTTAACAATAGGTTAACCTAATAGAAATAATGCATGGTCCTTTGATCGTTTGGCTATAATTTATCATCTTAAATGTATTTAATTTTATAGAAGTAGGAATGCAATGATATATAATTTTTCTAAGGCTCTGAGTAAATATTTTATTTTATTTTATTTTATTTTATTTTATTTTATTTTATTTTATTTTATTTTATTTTATTTTTTTTGGTCTTTAACAATAGGTGGGGTCCATTGTTAGTTTGTCTATACTTTATTGTTTTAAATTTATTGGCTTGTTTTATTCTTTGGACCAATACAGTAACATAAAAAAGTAATTTATCACCATACTGATGTGACATCAAAATACTCTTTTGAGCTCTTTTGACTTGGGCCCCACTCAACAACTAGTCTGAAACTATTGCAACCAAACAGCAACATGCAAACAAATATCCAGAACACTTTAGCATCAGTATAGCAACACAATGACAACTACCCAAAACACCTTCCTAGTGCACGTTGCACTCATATTTCCTCCATAAAATATGTAAGTCCAGCTTTTTGCTTTTTTATTTAATTCATAAGCATTAAACCAGAACCAAACCAATGTCATGACATTAACCTAGTCTTATTTGCTTTGACACTAAGCAAATTTTAACACCATATTGTCACGCACAGATCATTCCTCGATTGAAATTCTGCCTGAATGGCTCATTGAGTTTCAGATCTTGGCGGTTTTTCCTCCCAGGGAGCTATATCTTGTGGAATACATCCCCCGCAGCCCTATCTAACCAAAGAATTCAAATAGCTTCCCTAAAGCTCCAGGAATCCTTGTCCTTCCTGGTTTACCCATAATGCCAGTCTCTTTGGTTATTGGTTGCACTGTGGTGAGGAGATGAGATTGCTTTGTCCTCCAGCTCGAATGTCTCTCATTGATTGTGGCTATGCAGAGATACAGCAGCGCTGTGCCTGTTACAGGCCGGTGTTAAATCACAGGGAAGCATATGCGCTTGCAGCTGGAATGGGAATTCAAAGCTGTATGGAAAGTATATGTCCACCATAAACTTTCATTGCAGGCTTTCTCCACCCACTAACATGCTGATTTCCTGAAGTACGAGCATGTCAGAGAGGAATACCGCAATCTAACCCAGCAAAATGTGTTGTTGAAATAGAATCCCATTATTTGACTAGTGAGGCGAAAGTGTAAGTGAGTTGCATTGTGGGCTGGGGAATAAAAAAAAAGAACAATTTGTATCTAATATTGCAACCAATATAAATGGTAATCATTTTGGGGCTTCAGACACGCACTCTCTCACGGTAATCAAAGAGCCTGGAAGCACACGGCTCTACATCTAGTTTCGGGAAGCCCTATCAGAAATCAGAGCTGACAGGATAGTGGTAATCGTAAGCCTGGCACTAATTCAACAAAGGTTGTCATATTTCTTTTCCCACCTAATGGGAAAACTCAAGGTTCAGTGACCTGTGCAATGAGTTTAAAGTCTGAACACTGTGACTCGCTGTATGCCTCTTTATTAGAGCATATTATGCCGCTGCTGAGTGCTTAAGAGTTGGGTGGTTTGATTTCAGACCTCCATATACGCTTGGCTGATGATTTTTCATTTAGTTACATTCATCATGTTGCATTCAGGCATAAATTTGCGTTCATTTATACTTGAATAAGTCCTTTAATATATTGCAATTGAAATGTGTGATGTAGTTCACTAAAAGACTAAATTGCATATATTTATAATATATAAAGGCGCAATGTATTATATAATTAATTAACTACTGTATCTTTATGGATTAATTCATTTATTTATTTAAGCACATGGAATTTGCATTCATATAAACTGTAGTTCATATAAAGTCAGTGTGTTACAGTTGAACTTGTTCACCCAAAAATGAAAATTGTGTCATTAATTACTCACCCTCAAGTCGTTCCAAACTTGTAAGATCTTTGTTTATCTTAAGAACGCAAATTAAGATATTTGTGATGAAATTCAAGAGCTTTCTGACACTGCATAGACAGTAACACAACAACCATGTTGAAGACCCAGAAAAGTAGCAAGGACATTGTTAAAATAGTTTATGTGACATCAGTTGTTCAACCGTAATTTTCTGAAGCTACAAGAATAATTTTTGTGCGCAAAGAAAACAAAAATAAGCATGGAATAAAATTGGTCTTCGCCGCATGCGTCATGATACTCGTGTAAATGTGCAGAGAGGCCAAGATGAGATCAGATCAGGGACAGTATGGGGTAAAAAATGCTACCAAAAGGAACAAAAATGCCTCTTAAATTCAAGATACTGGGCAAAAATTGCCCCTGCACAGTTAAAGGAGAAGTTCACTTCCAATTCAAAATTTACAGACAATTTACTCACCCCTCTGTTATCCAAGATGTTCATGTCTTTTTTTCTTCAGTCGTAAAGAAATGGTGTTTCTTGAGGAAGACGTTTCAAGAATAATCTCCATATAGTGGACTTCTATGGTGCCACCGAGTTAGAACTTCCAAAACTTGTTCTAGCTGAGGAACAAGTGTCTGATCTATGGAAACAATTGATAAATTGACAAATTATACCTTTTAACCTCAAATTCTCATCTTGTCTTGTCTCTGCGATGTGCATGCGTAGTCTGTGTAATCTGGGTCAATACAGTTAGGGTATGTTGGAAAAACTCCCATCTCGTTTTTTTTTAAATAAAAATTCTGTCATTAATTACTCACCCTTATGTCGTTTTAAACCTGCAAGACCTTTGTTCATCTTCGGAACACAAATTAAGATAATTTTAAATAAAATCGGAGAGTTTTTTGACACTTCATAGACAGCAATAAAACTTCCATGTTTAAGGCCCAGAAAGGTAGTAAAAACATTGTTAAAATAGTCCATGTGGCATCAGTGGTTCAACTGTAATTTTATGAAGCTGCAAGAATACTTTTTTTGTTGCGCAAAGAAAACAAAAACTTTATTTAACATTTTATTTAACAATTTCATTGTCAATCTGTGCCACATGCATCGTAGTACTCTCGTCTGCACGCATCGAAGACAATAAATAGTTAAATAAATTTGTTATTTTTGTTTCTTTGCACACAAAAAGTATTCTTGTAGCTTCATAACATTACGGTTAAACCACTGATGTCACATGGACTATTTTAATAATGTCCTTACCACCTTGAATGTGTTAGCTGTGTTGCTGTCTATGCAGGGTCAGAACGCTCTCGGATTTCATTAAAAATATCTTAATTTGTTTTCCGAAGACGAATTAAGGTTCTGTTTTTTTGGAAAGACATGAGGGTGAATAATTAATGATAGATTTATCATTTCTGGGTGAACTATCACTTTAAATGATTACAACTATTGCAGTTAATACCTTTATTATTCTAACAATTGTACAGGCTCAACCACACAACCTCTTTATTTTTATGTTAGAAACATTTGAATAATCACAGAAGTACTAGGATGAAAGTGTATTGTTTCTTTTCACACCCTGATATAGTAGCAACCAAAAATAATGTAAATTAAAATTCAGAACAATTTGAGTCTGGTCGTGTTGATGCCGTAATGTTTGATTCACATCAAACAAGGATTGTATTGTGTAACCAGATATTCCAGCTCAAGCTTTTTCCTAGTTCAGCAGTCACTCATTTTCAAGCCTTCCGGGACGAGTGGATGGTCTATTTAGTTATAAATATCTTTGCTCTGACAGCTCTGACTCCCACACTGCATTGCAATATAAACAAACACGCCTGTGCACATAGTGCTAATCACTTACTTAATATATAGTTGATGGTAGTCATTATAAAAGCACCTTAAACAGCAAATATATAAAATAAGAATAGATATTTCGTAAAATAGTCAAATATGTTCAAATAACTGAAGTTGTTGTCATCAGTATTTCTGCAGTTGTCTAATTCACGTTTGCAGATCATTTTGGAGAAGTTTCCAGCAAATTTTAAACTACTAACCTATTTCCTGTTGTATTTTGGCACATTCAGTACCTGGTTTAACTGAATGTTGGTTGATTCTATTCCATGCTCAACTGTTTCTCGTAAAAGTGGTGCAACTGTGATTTTATAAAATGATAGATGTCTGCGCTTTCATATCCATGTCATATGAATTCCCTGTAGGGTTGTTTTTCAGCATATGCCTTGAGTATAATATATACATTGAAATTGAGCACTATATTTGTTGTTGTTCAGAATACATACTGTAAAAGTAACTGGTGCAGTTTTGATGACATCTTGTCATCTTGTTGCGCTGATATCCATTTTACCTGCATCAAAAGCGCAGCTGCTCTTGTCAGCTTGTTTCCGTATAAACAAACAGTAGGTTTATTCTGTCTACAGAAGCACACACATATCCTGAAAGCTGGTGAAGAATACCACCTCCGCTCTATGCCCATCAAAGCCGCGAGTCATTAGCACCCTTCCCACCCATCAACCACAGTGTTTGTTTGTGTTACACCTGGTCGTCGGGAAACATGAGGGATAAATGACGTATTGTTACATCTGCATTCCTCAACAGCAGTGCATCATTTTTCAGAACCTCAGGCCGTCAATTTTAATGTGGGCTGTTCTGTTTTCTATGTGTGAGTTGTGTTGGTCTCACATTACTCTCTAAGAGCAAGTGCAATTGTTGTTTTTTGAGTAACAAGTAAAACAAGCCTTTAAAACAGGAAGAAAAATGATACAGTACTGTTCAAAATATAAATGTGACCCTGAACCACAAAACCAGTCTTAAGTAGCACAGGTATATTTGTAGCAATAGACAAAAATATATTGTATGGGTCAAAATTATCGATTTTTCTTTTATGCCTAAAATCATTAGGATATTAAGTAAAGATCATGTTGCATGAAGATATTTTGTAAATTTTCTACTGTGAATATATCAAAACTATTTTGATTAGCAATATGACTTGCTAAGAACTTAATTTGGTCAACTTTAAAAGTGATTTCCCCAATATTTTGATTTTTTTGCACCCTCACATTTCTGATTTTCAAATAGTTGTATCTCGGCCAAATATTGTCTTGTCCTAACAAACCATACATTAATGGAAAGCTTATTTATGATGTATAAATCTCAATTTAAAAAAATTACCTTTATGACTGGTATTGTGGTCCTGGATGTTTCTTAAGCATCAAATCTGCATATTAGAATGATTTCTGAAGGTTCATGTGACGCAACAAAATGGTTTAATGGCTGCTTAAAATTCGGCTTGGCTATCACAGGAACAAATTTACTTCTAAAATATAGTAAAATACAAACAGTTATTTTAAACACTGTGCTAATATTTCACAGTATTATTGTTTTTACTGTATTTTTGACCAAGTAAGTGCTGCCTTGGTAAGCATGAGAATTCTTTCAGAAACCTTTAACAGTAATGTGTGTTTATGTATAGGAAAATATGACTGGAAACATGCTTGACTGCAAAATCTGAATTGACATTGTTATGTTTAGAGACACTCAAGTTGAGAGATTTCTAAACTTTTATAATGATTCAAGTCTAGAATGTAGAAACACAGTTGCATGGTTTGAAATCTTCCCATCTGTTGCAGGCAGAAGCCCTGGTCACAGGGGATTGTGCAGTGAGGATTGGTGTGTTTGTGCATAGCCACAGTTACATCTGTCACAGGTGACTCATGAGATGTGGGGGCACTTTGCACCATGGGATATAGAGCAAGATGAGCTGGAGGGATATTTGTGTGTGTCCTTATGGCACTAACTGGCAAGGAAAAAGCAGTCTTGAACTGACACGGGACTCACTGCGGCTGCCATAACTGGTCACTCTTGCATGGTTTAAACTTGATGACTGATGTATTGCACCATTTAAAGCACTTTACCATTATCGGATGACACTAATATTATAGCAAGACCTTAAGCAATAAACACTAAAGTACACAATGTTTCAAAAATCCAGCCACAGGACCCAAAATGATCTTTCAGCTCCAGTGTCAACTCTAACTTCTCTTCCCAAAAAGTCATGTGTTTAAACTTTCATATACCTTTGTTTAAAGCATGTCAGTTAGAAATGTAATCTTGGCACTGGCCTGAGTATCATTCCAGACTCTTTAGATGCATTTACCGGCGTCACATCAACAGTTATTAATCGCAAAACTGAGCTGCTGCAGATGAGCATCCATTACTCTCATCGCCCCTTTTGACAAGCACGGAATCACGGCTTTTCACTTCTGCCCATAACCGTCCCACGCTACAGTGGAATAAGTGCCTGTGCCTGGGATCACAACACAACCGTAACGGCTGATTTAGGGGCAAATCGTCTTTACTTGCCGTGAATGTCACTGTAGCCGTCCGTCTCATAGGCAGGGCAGAAAGCTGTCAAGGTTTTACTCTTGACACACTCTCTATCTTTCTCGGTGGAGGAAAGATGCGTGTACATGTGCTACTCGTGTGGTGGTCATGCATGTTGAGCCTGACAGACTGTCAGTTAAAGAGTCATGTGTGTCTGGTTTTCCCTTTTAGGTTTTAAAACAATGCCTGTCTCTGTACATAAATATGAGAAATATTCTGATCACAGTAATTATTGAGAATGACTAGAGCAAAATACAATCTCTTCTGTGTTAAAACATTATACAGTAGCATGCAAACGTTTGGGAACCCCTTGCAGAATCTGTGAAAATGTGAATAATATAGTCCACACGGCAAAAAAATAGCTGAAAAAAGTAACCCCCTTGGTTCTTAATACTGTATGTGGTTACCTGGATGATCTACAACTGTTTTTTTTTTGTGTTTTTGTTTTTTGTAATAGTTGTTCATAAGTCCCTTGTTTGTTCTGAACAGTTAAACTGAGCACTGTTCTTCAGAAAAACCTCCAGGTCCTGCAGATTCTTCAGTTTTCCAGCATCTTTTGCATATGTGAACCCTTTCGAGCAGTGATTGTTTTTTGAGATCCATCTTTTCACACTGAGGACAATTGATGGACTCAAACACAACTATTAAAAAAGTTCAAACATTTACTGATGCTTCAGAAGGAAACATGATGCATTAAGTACCGGGGGGTGAAAACTTTTGATCAGGATGAAGATGTCCAAATTTCTATTTTGTTGAAATATCGTTTTATTTTTTCATTTAGTACTGCCATTTGGAAGCAACCGTAGATACTTGCATGTTTCCCGGAAGACGAATTAAGTACAGTTTACCTTGATCTTCAGATACAAAAAGTTTTCAGGTAATCACACACAGTATTAAGAACCAAGGGTTCCTTCTGAAGGGGGTTATTTTAATGATTTCAGCCTTTTTTTTTGTCTTGTGGACTATATGTAAACATCTTTTTTGTAAAATGTCTTACTCAGGATAGTAGTAAATAAAAAATAACATGCATTTTGTATAATCTCTCTTACTCTCTGAAATTATTCACATTTTCACAGATTCTGCATAGGGTTCCCAAACTTTCGCATGCCACTGTAAATGTAGCTAATGTAATGTTTTGTGTTGTTTTGTTTTCCATAGTTCAAGATGTTTTGCACTCTAAGGCTGGTATGAGTAAGTAAATGCTGTAGTGTTGACCTCTTGTGGGATGTTTTGGCTGTGTGTGGGTAGCTTAGTAGTGAACTGTTCATGGTTTCTGAAGAGATCGGACCAGTCCCTATAAACTTACTTCTTGTCTTATATGGAGGTGTTTGCTAAATGTGTCTGAACTTTGTCAAATATATCCTGAAGCCAAGCAGTTTCATAACTGTTACATTATACTAGTTTTTCTTGGTTGGCTTTCATAAAGGGAAAATAGAAGGTCGTCATGACATGTCAGTGACGTTTGAAACCATTAGTAAGAGAAACACAGTGGAACAGCGATAGAGAGATCATCTAAATAAGGCAGCACTGGTTTTGGAACAGCGGCTGAGTTGTGGAAAACAAATGGCCCTGCGAATAAGACAGCGTTTCTCTTAGCTTGCGGTCACTGCACACTTTGGGTTTGTGGGAAGATCCTTCAAGGTCAACACTAACAACTTCTGGGTAAAGCCACATAATATCCATTTCCTCCATAATATCTCCAAATGGTTTTCAAGCTCTGAAGCAAACCAGTTTTGTTGTAGTGTCCATGACATTGACCTGTCATCCATGATCTCATGAGTTACATAAGGCTGGCTTATCCCAGCTGACCAATATCGTTTTTCAATTAAAGCAGGATTTACGTTGTCAAACAACAAATTATAGAAGGTTTGAATGATGAGAAAGTAGCCTCAGAAGACTTAGATCTGTGGCACATTAGCGATACTTTGGAATGCTTTTGCCACAGCTTGTAACTATTTATGATATAACCCCGGGTAATAAGACGTATTATATTTTGCTTATTATAACGTAAATGTCTCTTACTGAAATATGTAGTAGAAAACCCATGAACGATTTACGTTTTTTAAAAAATCCACATCATTTTATATATTTTGGACTATGGGGGGGCGCCATTATTTCCATGATGTGAAATGGTTCCACTCTGTGAGTTACTGGCACTACCTGTTGCTACTTTTACCGCTACACAACTTCAAAAATAAAATACTGATACAATGACCACAGCTACTGAAAGAGCTTACAGGTGGCAATGAATATAAGCGTAGGCTTAAACCAAATGCCGTACCATAGATTTTTTTCCCCACAAGGAGTCTAAGCGCACCCAGATATCGAGTGAAATCTACGCTGAGAAACTCCTTTGGTGGCTCTGGCGTCATGACAAGCGCTGGCATGTTTACATCCTGCCAGGATGGCATCTAGCGTTTCTTGTCTCTGCTGTTTGTAAGCTCTTTTAGTAGCTGTCGACTACAAAAAGCCTGAAAGGCATCAGGGCTAAAGTGTAGAGAACAAAGACGTGGGTCTTTAGGAAGTCTTATTCATCCACAGGCATCTTCCCATTCTTTTCTCCTCTTATCACTAGGAAAGCAGTGAAGACTTACTTTGCTTTTTTGTTGCCCTTCGACTGAAAATTACAACCAAAAATCGCAGTCGACATCGTATCAGTATTTTATTTTCCAAGTTGTGTTGCGGTTAAAACAGCAACAGGTAGCGCCAGTAGCTCACTGAGTGCAACCATTTGATGCCATCGAAACAATGGCGCACACCATAGTCCAAAATATGTATAAAACTATGTGGATTTTTTTAATAATATAGATGTTTTATGGGTTTTCTACCCATGAAACATTTGTTTCAAGTGGTTAGCATGTTGCTAAGCTAATGACTTGGTTCTGTAATTAACACACAAAAAATATATAGTACACACAGATAATGGATAAATAGTTTGAATTCCCAAATATGTACTCTCCTAACATTTACAGTTGATTCCAGTAGAGTTTGTTAGCATGTTGCTAATCTAATAATGTGATTCGCTAATAATCACTAAATATGCATTGTAGATGCAAATAGTGTACACACAGATACATAGGCATGTTCAGACATAATCATAATCTTAATCAGCATTTCTCTTGATTGTCCATTTAGATTTTTTTTCCACTGTTGAAAAAACCAGCACGCTGGTTAGGTATGTTTTGAAGTTTGGCTGCTGGTTTTAGCTCAGGTCATGTGCTGGTCCTAAGCTGGTCCTGAGCAGGAGCTAGTTGCTTATGACCAGCTCATGACCAGCTATAGACCAGCTTAAACCAGCCCTCACAGATCTTATATGATTAAGTTGGGCATTCAACATTCTTTTTAAAAGAGGACTCACATTGTGTCTTTGACGCCTTACAATGATATCTAGATAGGCAACCCTCTAGGTTTGTATAGAGCTTTCGTATCAGTGGAATAGTGATATCACATACAACATGTCTGAACAAACTACCTCAGTCAACAGTGTAGATATCAGGGCACAGATACACCAGCCAACGTTTCCTCACCACCTCTGTTCTTCTGTGCGCAGATCATGAGATGAGATGGCCGTTTTGGTGGTTTATTTACTGATAGACACATCTCTCGCTCTTGCTACCACCGTGGCTGATAGATTCAACAAAGGCTGTTTACAAAGCAGAGAAGAGTGGGTTTGGTTGCCACATATCTTGTCTACATGCTCTTAGTGTTTGATTTAGTAGTGTGTTCCACACAAGGACAAGTTCTTGCAGTCAGCCGAATTTTAATATAGTATTCGCCACAACAAATTAATAGCACAAGTAATGGATAGCTGTAGAAAACATTCTAGACATGCCAAATACTACTGAATAATCATTTTTTAAATATGATTTTTACATTTTAGTTGCTGATGCTAATTAATTTTGTCATCCACAGCACAGACTTCATTACAGCAGCACCTCATGCTCAGCTTAATCTCTTTTTGACATTCACAAGCGCCACATGCGAAAGGTCAAATGGTTTGTTTAGATTTATTTATAGTGTGAGCTGCATCTGTTGAGCCGTTACATCACCCAAAACAACTAGCCAATTACTACATTAACAGAGGGCAAGTATTGCAGGTCCCTGTTGAAAAGAGCAGCTGCTACTTTAGGTCACAATTCACTGTCGGTAATAGTGGATGCAGTCCTATGAAACGATCACGGTTGCGGTCGAGCGGTAGAGATGTGGGTTGTGTGGATTCCTTTTGCAGCTATGCCAGCATCGTACCAGCTTAAACCGGGCTGGTGTTTTCAAAAGGGTTTGATTGGAAAGGTTGCCTACATTCCTCATCACCGCTCTGCCCTCCTCCACTTTGAAAGCATTTTGCTTCTATTAAGTTAGAAGTACACCTCAGGCACTTCAGCATCCGGATGTACTGTAGTAATTGCCCTCTAGCAAGAGATTTGCACTCTGTCGGAGTCTGAGTCTGTGCTACGGATGTCATCAGAGACAGGAAGAGTGTGAATCCCAATGTAGAAGATGTGAAGAAGCTCAGTATTGTCTTAATTAGTAGATATAAAAATAATATGTTCGTTTACACCATACACTACTATTTAAACGTTTGGAATTGTAAGATTTTGTAAAAATGTTTTTAAAAAGAAGTTTCTTGCGTATGCAAATACACATGCATTTATTTGATCAAGAAAAAAGTTAAAAAAAAAAAAGTGTGTGTGTATATATGTATATATATAATATATATATATATATAATAGTGGTTTCTATTTTATTATACTTTAAAATTATCCTTCAAATGATCCTTCAGAAATCATTCTAATATGCTGATTTATTATCACTAATGTTGGAAAAAGCTGTGTCGTGTAGTGTGTGTATATATATATATATATATATATATTAGTAACCTGTGATATGTTTTACAGGTTTCTTTGATGAATCCTAAAATTATAAATACCATTCAAAGTTTGGGGTCAGTAATTTTTACATTTTTTTCATTAAAAGAAATTAGTATTTTGTATTCAGCAAGAATGTTAGAAATTGATAAAAATTGACAGTAAAGACTTATACTGTTAGAAAAGATTTCTATTATGAAAAAATGCTGGTCTTTTTCACTTTTTTTCCATCAAAGAATCCTGAAAAAAGTATCACAGGTTCCAAAAAAAAAAAAAAACATAAAAATAATAATAAAAAAGAAAAAGTAAGCAGCACAACTTCATATTTTTAAATTGCAATAATATTTCAGATTATATAATTATATTATATATGAGCATAAGAGACCTAAAAACATCTTAAAGGGCATTGTGTATAATTCCTCTGGCAAAGCTGCAATTACTTCAGTCACATAATGATATTCAGTGTCACATGATTCTTTAGAAATCATTCTAAAATTCTGATTTGGTGCTCAAGCATAATTTCTTATTATCAGTGTTGAAGACAGTTGCTTACTATTTTTGTGGAAAACGTGAGGCATTATTCACAAGGCTCTTTAACGAACAGAAGGTTCGAAAGAACAGCATTTATTTGAATCATCTTTTGTAACATTATAAATGCCTTTCATGCCTGTCATGTTTGATTAATTTAATGTGTCCTTGCTGAATAAAATTAGTTATTTCTTTAAAAAGGAATACTTTTTTAGCTGCATAGTATATAAAATATGGCACAGTTTTGTAACCCAAACATTTTAAATTAATTCATATTTCAATTTTATATGTTTTTACATAATTTTTATGCGTGAATCAATATTGTTTTATGGGAAAGACTGCTTATATAGAGTTATATAGCACTATGGAAAACATCTGTGTTTCAGTGTTATTCCAGGCTGAATCTGGCCCACAACAGTGCAGATGCCTAAAAGTATATTCAGGTCCTTCTCTCTTAGTCAGGTGCCATGGCATACTTTAGATTTTTCCACGGATGGAAAGCGTGCAGCCTGGGGAGAAAAATATATCATCTTTTTCAGTAGCTTTCCATAGAGAGAGAGAGGGAACATTTGGATGACTGGCACGGATCCTAGAAAATCTTCCTAAGAATTTGCTGCAGGCAAGACATCATATAAACGCTGCAGGGTTCTGGACTGAAGTCGGGTTAATGACAATGCATCATGTCAAAAGGGTGTTTGTTTGGTATCAAACAAGAATAAAGCTCAGCCCCCTTCTGTCATTCGCTCTTTTTCCCCTCAGAAGAAAATCGATCAGGTGGGATGTCTTTGAATAGGGGGAAATTGGCTTGATTGCTGGTTCCCAGTGTCTGTAACTATGCATCATAGGCACATTGACTTAAAGTGAGGGGAAATATCAAACTCCCATTTAGACTATTCAAACAAATGGCTTCTGTTTATTGATCACTTCTACTTTTATTGTAGCAATTCATAAAGAGTAAGCTGTTCGATTCATGTGTCAACACTTGAAAATTGCGACGAAGGAAAGATTAATCTGTAGATCAAAGCTTTTAGTTAAATGGATTGTAGCTTTGCCATTATAGTCTTCACAATGTCCTCACATACAGTTTTACCATCATGTGTTCAGTGGAGAAGTTACTGTTATACAACAGATCACATCCATTTCTTAGCATGATTGATTTTGTTAGCAATTATGTGGTTAGGGATGGCAGTTGTCTGGGTTGTCTTTCCAAAGTGGTACCATGTTACAGTAATGGTCATATTGTAATACTATGGTATTTTGTTCTGCCGTTTAAAAGTTTGGGATCAGTAAGATTTTTAATGTTTTTAAAGACTTTTCTGCTTATTTGATTAAAAATACAGAAAAAAGTGATATTGTGAAATATTATTATAATTTAAAATATTGGTTTTCCATGTTAATATACTTTAAAATATAATTTATTCCTGTTATGCAAAGCTGAATTTTCTTCATTGTCACATGATCCTTCAGAAATCAATCTAACATGCTGATTTATTATCAGTGTTGCAAACTGTTGCACTTTTATTTAAAATTGTAACAATATAAACTACAGTTCAAAGTTTGAGGTCAGTCATTTTTTCTTTCTTTCTTTCTTTGAAAGAAATTAATACTTTTATTCAACAAGGATGTCTTAAAATGATTAATAAAGTGATAGTAAAGACTTATATTGTTAGAAAAGATTTCTATTTTAAATAAATGCCGTTCTTTTCAACTTTTTATTCATCAAAGAATCCTGAAAAACCTATTCACAGGTTCCAAAAAAAATATTAAGCAGCACAACTGTTGATAATTGATAATAAATCAGCATATTAGAATGATTTCTGAAAGATCATGTGACACTAAAGACTGGAGTAACAGCTGATGAAAGGATATGCCTAAATAAATATAGAAATTGCTTTTAATACACACAAATAAATGCATTTGTTGCTTTATTTTTGTATCATTAGTCAAACAAAATCAGAATTTAAAGCTATCCATTTTATATTAGTTTTGCTGTTTTGAGTAATTAGTTTTTAACTATTTAAACACATTATGTAACAACATGAGGGTGAATAATTTAATGTAATGTACTTAATTCACTGGATTATTGCATTTTTAAAATGTTGTTATTATTAAAATATATAGCATACAGCATATGCTGCTGCCATGATATGAAATTACTCATACTGTTACAATATATTCTTCCTCATGTCACCTACCCTTAATTACCATGGTCAACTACTTTAATACTCCAAGGATCAGCCATCATATTTGTAGATCAAAAAGGTAAAACTTATCTTGGACAAAAATATCATATCAGGGTCAGAAAGCTCTTAGATTTCAAGTCTTAATTTGTGTTCCAAAGATGAACATATTTTATTTGCGGATTTGGAATGACATGAGGGTGAGTAATTAATGACAGAATTTTCATTTTTGAGTGAACTAACCATTTATTTAGAAGATATACAAACATTTTTGTATATACATTTACACTATAAAGTACCATGTCAAAAAAAAAAAAAAAAAAATATATATATATATATATATATATATATGTATATTTATTTATTTATTTACAAAATTTTGGTTAGTGTGACAAAAATGTACTCGGTATATCTAAAAGTAAAACATATCTTAGACAAAAACATCATAATCCTGTAACTTGTTTTCCTGAAACTTGGAAATCTTACAGCTACTGCTGATAAATATTATATAACTTTACCTCAGTTCTCTTACTCAGTATATGTTCCGCTTTCTCGCAGTCTCTTAGTCATACTCATAGCGTCTCCAGCTGTCATCTCCCTCATTAGTTTGCTCTCTGCAGATGTATGCCACGTTAGCATCTTGAAGACAGACAAGCCTGGTGGACTGAACCACTGGGAAACAGTGAGCACGTGTCAGAGTGAGAGCGAGGGGAGAATGAATACAGACCCCAGTATCGTCTCAGCACACCTGCACCGTTCCTCATCAGAAAGCAGCTGCGGCGGACTAATCCCCCCCTTTAATCCCCCACAATTAGGAGACACTTCATCACACCGTCATGCAGCGACTGCCCTCACCAACCTCTCAACCGCTATTAAAACGTACGCACAGACACATACACGACTCTGTTATATTTTAATTAGGTCTGCTGATTAAAAGCTGTAATCAGACTTATTGTTCGAAAGGATTTACATGATTTTATTTACATGAATTTATCATCTCAATTAATTTTAATATATCATTGATTCTAAATATTGTGAATTAACTAATTAAACATCAAGTTTGAGCATCTCCAAGAAGGCAAGGGAGGCAGTGTCTCCTCAAAATATGAAATGAAAACAGTAAGTACAAAAAAAAAAAAAACAGACAACACCAGTTTTACAAAACATAACATTAAAAAGTATATAAATCAAAGAAACATTGTCTAACAGCAACACCAACAGGTAAAGTTACAGCTGGAGTCTGTATCGCCTCCCTTGAGCCCATTGAATTTTAACAGACCCCCCAAAGCATGCAGTGAGTTTAATGGGGGGTAATTGAGAATGAATGGGGGACAGTCAAGTGAGAGGAGGCAATGCCTCCATCGCGATATGATTGGATACGGCTGGTTTTGTTCAGCTGTCATTCTGAATGAACAATATAATAACGTTAATGGAAAGACTAATTTAAAAACGTCAGTAAACAACTCACACTTAGATATAACCACTTTGTTATTTCAAAGTAAGACTTAAAGAGGTCATCGGATGCCCATTTTCTACAAGTTGATATGATTCTTTAGGGTCTTAATGAAAAGATAACATGCTTTGGTTAAAATTTCCTCAATGGTAGTGTAAAAACACCCTTTTTACCTTGCTAAAATAAGCTCTGCAAAAATGAACCTTTTCTGGTGGATGTTGCTTTAAATGCTAATGAGCTCTGCTCGCCCTGCCCCTTTCTTCTCTCTGTGGATTGACGAGCCTGTTTACTTTAGCTGCATTTAGCCGCGCTTAGCCACGAAACTTGCTAACTAGCACGTTATTAGGCAAGGCGATTGCAAGTCGAGTCTAAGTTAAGACGGCTGTGACGTCACACAGACAAGAGATGCTGAGAATGGCTTGATTTGAAAAAGGGAAATTATTTTTACAGATTAAATAAAAACCACTGGGTGGATTTTTATCATTATAGGGTGTTTGTGTACACACACTGCCAACATACGTTTATGTTCAAACAACATGTAAAAATGAACTTTGCATCCAGTGACCCCTTAAAAATGGCATTAAAACATGATCTGGGGGTGTTTTTAGTGTGTAATCACCTTGATGAAATTTAAAGTAAACCTTTGTGTCTGTGACCAAACTTTGATGACTGATGATCCTGAACACAGAGTGGGTGCTGTATCGAAAGGTCATACAGTCTACATGAAAATTAATTTAGTTTCAGAGATAAACACATTCTGTTGAGGCCTCCTCCCTTTATTCAGAGTTATAAAAGAAAAGAAAGAGGCTCTGTGCTCAGAAGACCAGATGTTTCTTCACTACTGACCTTCAGGCCAAAACAAACTTAAAACAATAATTGTGTTGAAGGTCTTCAGTCAAATCTGCTGCATTTTTTTTTTTTTTGCATGTAAACTCAAGTAAACTGTGAACTCAAGTAAAGCTTGATCTCAAATGAGAAAATGTATTTACTCGCTTTCATTCTGACTTATGCAACTAAAGTTAGCGAATAAGCGAGGCAGGCCTGCAGGATGTCTGAGGCTTGTTTAAAAAAGTTCCACCAACACCTCTTCGCTGCTCGTCCTTGGAGCCCAAGCATGAAAGAAGTCTATTTTGGTAAAAGTTCAATTTTAGATCTGTCGATACGGGCTGCGCGTCCATCCCTGACTTCACTGTTGCTGTGGCAACCTCTGCCCTGTTTTATGAGCAGCAGCAGTTAAAGCAAGTCATAATTTGTGGACCATGGAGATTGAAGAAGTCCTGTTGGGTGGAAAGTAAACTACAGGCATGAGGCTATAAGGCAGTGGAGTAGTGTAGAAATTATGTTTTTTTCTCCCTTTTTCTCTGTCTATTAAAAGTCATAGAAAATTAAGATGTAAAAAGTCAAATTATGAGATAAAAAGTCAAAATTACAACAGTCAAAATTGAGAAGTCATTATTTTGACAACATGGTTTATATATAATCGCAAAATCAATTTGACTCTGAAAATACCCACAAAAGATTATTTAAAGCTATTTTCATGTTATTTATTTATTTTATTTTTGTGTTAATTATAGCTTATAAATTATAGAAAGAATATATAATATATATATATATATATATATATATATATATATATATTAAAAGTCATAGATGTAATTAAGATGTAAAAAGTCACAATTATGAGGTAAAAAGTCTAAATTATAATAGTAAAAATTGAGATACGTCATTATTTTGACAACATGGATATTATGAGATGCTAGTTAATCATTAATATGTCAAATTATTAGAAGTTAGTTAAAGCTGACTCAAAAATGGAAAAAATTCAAAAAGTGAAAAAAAAATGACTGTCATTACTCTTTATCTCATTATTTAAAATTTTTTGTCATAGTTCTGACTTTGTCATCTTTATGACAATAAATCTCATCATTTTTATTATTTGTTTTTAAACTCATAATTATGATAATAAAGCATGAATCTTTTTGTAACATTTCTACAACATACTCAGCATGGTACTGTGAGCTTTTCAGCTGCTGTCAACACTACGATGACCTGAATCCAAATGTTAATAAATTGATATAAATTTGGCAACTTAAATCGAGGATTTACACATAGTTAAATCCATAAAAAGCGCCTGTCTTTGACACCATTATGATTAACCTTAAACAACTAATAATAATAGAATAATTTTCATAATATTAAGTCGGCATAAAATTAAAATCTTATTTTGAAACAATGCCTTTCATCTAATAGTTAGTAAATGTAGTATGTAGTAAACAGTGAACCTTAAAAAGAAATGTGTCTCAGCCCTCTAACAAGACCAGTGAGAGAGCAACAAAGAAAGAGAAAACAGTTGGAAGTGAACCTCGAAGGGATAGAGTGTCACTCAACCGTAGGGCCTTACTTGTTTCTTGACACGCTCGTCCCAGGGAGCTGATTTCCTCTTGTTTTACTTGAAGTTCTTCAAGTGTTCATAACATCATAGTAAACTTTTCCAACAACAGCTAACCCGCTGTGGCCCTCTGCACAGCTACACAACCACCAGACTTATTATGTAACCTACAGAAGCTGGGATACATATGTAGGGCGACTGAATTGTCCCTGGAACCCAAACTGGGTCTGATACTTCTTTTTTTTTTTTTTTTTTTTTGGAGTGCCTCGCCAAGTCTCAGCTTAAGATCGCTGTTTCCCTTACATGGTCTTTAAATGTCACTTTGGCTCCAAATTAAGTCATTTATGCTTGACAAGAAGTATTGAAAGTTGGTGGAAAAAAAAGGGAGAAACCTCAGAGGTTTGATCCTGTCAGCGATTTGACGGCACAATTCTGCTGCTTGTAATAGCTCTTTAATGTTCCATGTCATTGTCTTTCTTCATTTTAATACAGATCTTGTAATTATATAATAATCAAAACTCTTTGTGGTTTCTCTTCACTATCTTCAAATCTCTGGTTCATCTCGTCCTCATCTCAGTCCCTCAAAGGAGAATATCAGTTCGCAACAAAGGCACAAAAGGAATTTATTATGATTCTCTTCTCTTTCTTGAAGGAATGTGATAATGATGTCAATTTTCTAAGCTCATCCCAGGCTTTTTTCTCTCCCTCTCCCTCAGCAATCAATTTGCAGCGCGACTAATTGTGGATTAAACATCCGAACGTCTTCCTCTCTCACTTCTGCCGGAGGGATGAAGAGAAAGCGAACGAGAATAATCATCTTGCTCATCTCTTGTCACCTCATACGGTCTTGCCATGGCATATTTGTGCCTGGGAGGTTTGCGGGGGGTGTCTTCGTGGTGGCAGAAACAGTCAAATGCACTGTCAAACTCGAAAGCTTAGCTTATGTAAACATGAGATGCCACACATATCCAGAGATGCAGTCTGCTCCGTCACACTTCCTGTGCATTAAGGGTGCTGAGCGCGCCAAAGAGACGCCATGTGTGTCAGGACTGCAGAGCTCTTGGAAGACAGGTTTGAAAACTTGCTGCTTTTTCAGTCACTCTCTGAGCTAGATATTGCTACACATGACATTTTATTTTGGAAACACATCTCAGTTGTATCCATCATAGATAGGATGGAAATGTTCTCTGTGGGCTTGGCAAAAAAGTGAGGGGTAAAGACTTTACCCTGTTTGATTTCTTTGTATCTTTCTTAGAGGTCGACCGATGTATCGGTTTTGCCGATTAATCGGCACCGATAGTTGATTGGCG
>JAHKKF010495950.1:0-18849 GCA_019740295.1 Labeo calbasu | reverse complement strand
TTCTTCAAATTCTGATGTTTGTTTTCTATAAATTCTGAGTTTACATATCAATTTTTTTTCTGATGGAAAAAGGTAATTGCGACTTTTTATCTTACAATTCTGACTTTTTTCTTGCAATTGCAAATTTATATGAAGGAAAAAGGTCAGAACTGCAAGAAATTTCTTATCAACCCCAAACTTTTGAATGGTAGTGTGCATGCAAAAAAAAAAACACTGAGGCTGTTTATAGACAAGTAAAATTCTCTTACACTTCACTTGGGGCAAACTCAGGCTCACTCATTCTGTATCCATCTTGTATCATCTTATAGAATGTGGATCCAACTGGAATACCCGGATATGGTGTGTTACCTGCAGGCACATTTTCACCTCGTAAGACCTTAATAATGAGTCACTTACAGGTACTGAAATGGATTCTGGGTAGGTGTGATATTTAATAGGCCTGATACCAGCTTATACAGACCCAGAGAGAAGATCTCCCACAATAAGATGCCGTAGGACCAGACATCGCTCTCAAAAGTGTACACGCAGGCAAACAGGCTCTCTGGGGACATCCATTTCACGGGTAAGCGTGCCTAGTCAGAAAACACAACATTTATGAAACTAAACAATGCTTTAAAGGGACAGTTCACCTAAAAATGAAAATTCTGTCACTATGTCGTTTCAAACCATCTTCATCTTCGGAACATAAATTAAGATGTTTTTGATTAAATCCGAGAGGTTTTTGACCCTGCATAGACAGCAATACAACTACCATGCTCAAGGCCCAGAAAGATAGTAAGGACATCGATAAAATAGTCCCTTTGTCTCTTGTTGAAAATTGTTGAATAAAGTCATTATTTTTGTTTTGTTTGCGCACAAGAAGTATTCTCGTAGCTTCATAAAATTACAGTTGAACCACTGATGTCACATGGACTATTTTATTGATGTCCTTACTAACTTTCTAGGCCTTGAACGTGTCAGTTGCGTTTCTGTCTATGCAGGGTCAGGAAGCTCTCGGATTTCATCAAAAATAATTTGTGTTCCGAAGATGAACAAAGGTCTTACGACATGAGGGTGAGTAATTAATGACAAGATTTTAATGGCTTATTTACTACATGAAATCTATAAAAGCTGGGTATGTTGGATATTTATATAGAATTTGGCAGTAGGCGTTGAGTGTGGTAAAGAATGCACAGCACTTCCTTACATTTCCTCTCAGGACGTAGCTGGAATCTCTAGTGATGTCACGTGCCAACCCGAAATCGCATATCTTCGCTACCCGACCCCGAGTCAGTAAGACATTCCTGGCAGCCAGATCTCTGTGGATACACTAAAAATACATTGCAATACAGATAAAAGCAATTTATTAGTCAAAAAACATATTATGAAGAACATATTCACAGCTGAAACAAAAAATATGTGTTAATTCCGTATGAGGGAAAGTATAACATTACGAGGTCTGCATGTTCAACTCACTCTGAAACTTGAGAAGTGAATAAACCTAATACACACTTACATTTTTAGATGTGAGGAAGTCCATGCCTTTAGCCACTTGATAGGAGAAGCTGAGTAAATCCTCGGTATCCAAAGAGAGATCATCTTTATCATCGCACCATTCTGAGAGAGAATACAGATTGAAAAGTGTAAAATAATGAATGTTGGTGGTTAAAGTGGTTGTACTTTGCTTGTATTCTTTTGAGATGCACCTACCTGTCTGGTTCGATCTCTTCTGATACGACCTCATGGGCATGTATCCATTATCAGTTCCCTCTCTGTATGTGTGCATGCATATAATAGAAGGTGTATTACGTTACGACAACCCAACAATGGACATCTATACATCTGCACCACATTTCTCACACACGTATTTACCTTGAAGGCTGTGTTTGACTGAGCAGATTTTTGTAATATCCATCGCCTGTTTTGGAACTGAAAAACGCATCCCGCTTTCTTCTTAGGAAATTCAAAAGGTCGCCATAGCAACAGTATTCCGTGATCACAAGAGTGGGGCCTGTTGGAAAATGTCACTTTAATAATCTTCAAGGAGTAATTCTCCCAAAAATGGAATTTAATAATAAACTCCTACGTATCTGTCACCACTGTTGATTAATCACGTACCTCCTACTGTACAGGCACCAAGCAAGTTGACAATGTTTATATGATTGCCAATGTAGCTCAGAACTTTTAACTCCGACATTAACGCCTCTTTCTCAGTGGAGTGAGCACTCGCTTTGGGAAAAATCCACATACACACACATATTCATTTGTTATTCATTCGATTAAAAATATACTGCAGGAAAACAACATTAAACCCAACTTTTAAGTCATACATGCAGGCATATACAGTATATATGTAAGTACTTACGTTTTAGCATTTTTACAGCAACAGTGGTCACTGTGTCAGCTGAGCAAAGTCCATATGCTGTAGCTGCCACCACTTTACCAAACGCTCCAGAGCCGAGGATTTTACCTTCATCATGACAAATAACAAACATTTAGCTTTTATTTACCATTTTTATATTCAAATTCCCACTATTTTAAAGGGGTCATCGGACGCGCATTTTCCACAAGTTGATATGATTTTTTAGGGTCTTAATGAAAAGTCTATAAAAATTCTCAATGGTAGTGTAAAACAACACCCTTTTTACCATGTCAAAATGAGCTCTGCAAAAATCATCCCATTCTGAGGGATTGTTCCTTTAAATGCAAATGAGCTCTTCTCGCCCCGCCCCTCTCTTCTCGCTGCTGCTCTGAGAGATTGTTTACTTTAGCCACATTTAGCACGTTAGCCGTGAAACTTGCTAGCATCTGAACAATGGAGGTCTGACTGTTACAGTCGATCTGAGGTAAGGCGCTCATGTCAATCAACTATCGTGGGAGCGGCCTCTGTTGGTGTGACGCCACAACGACAGGCATCTGAGAATAGCTCGATTTGAAAAAGGGGATATTATTTTTACAGATTAATTAAAAACCACTACAAGGATTTTTATCATTATAGGGTAGATTTATACATACACTGCCAACACACATTAATGTTCAAACAACATGTAAAAGTGAAGTCTGCATCCGACGACCCCTTTAACAACCAATCTACTAGGTGATTATTGTAGTTAGGGCAGGGCAATATGGCAAAAAAATTAAATTTAGATTTTTTTTCAGAATGTTGGACCTATTCTCGATTTTTTTATGATTTTTAACTAATCAGCTTGAAAACGTAACTACAACATAACTATTAGTAACGTTTTCTTTATTAACTTGCTAGTTAAAGAAAAGTATATTCCAAGTGCACCACACATGAAGTTGTCAACATATTGTAAATGTCAGAAAAGATGCATGCTAACTACAATTACGTCTTGTACAAACTCGTCTTATACATATTATATGTTAAGAAATAATACAAGGAAAATACTTTTAAAAAATCTCAAAATTCAAGGTAATTTAAATTCAAAATGACTGAAGATATAACACCAGTAGACTGTTATTAACTAGAAGTGTTCTGTAAAAACTGCATTTATTTGACCACGAATGCAATAAAACAATAATATTGTGAAATATTATTACAATTTAAAATAACTGCTTTCTATTTTAATATGTTTTAAAATGCTGTTTATTTCTGTAATGGCAAAACTGAATTTTCAGCAATATGCTGATTTGCTGCTCAAGAAAAATGTATTATCTATTATTATCAATTTTGAAAATAGTTGTGCTGTTTAATATTTTTGAGGAAACAAGAAACTGAATACAGGATTCTTTGATGAATCTGATTAATAATTTTTTTCAAATAGAAACCCTTTGTATCATTCTAAATGTCTTTACTATCAATTTTGATCAATTTAATACATCTTTGCTGCATAAAAGTATTAATTTCTTTAAAAAAAATCTTACTGACCCTATACGTTTGAATGGTAGTGTAACTATATATTAAACGTAGTAAAAAGGCTGTGGAATTATGAAACAAACAGTTTTGCACACATTTAACCATAACCTTTCACACATTAATACCACTACATTGCCTTAAAATTACCGGAACGACTTTACCGGTAAATACAAAAATGTGCAAAAAAAAGCATTCCATCTTTTTACCAGTAAAGCACCATTCACACATCAGTTTCAAAATACCAGTCAGTTCTGTGGCATCTTTAACCAGAAATGACCTCTAAACAGCTGCGCCTCCCGGTGTTAAACATGGAAGGGTAAATGCGGTCAGAGTTTATGCTAATGGTTTTATTTTTGTGTCAAATGTTTACATTTTTGTAGCGGCTTCTGGCCCAGAGACGTCATAATAGACAAATTTAGACATTTCTTTGACTTCCGTAAACAGCAGAGTAAATGCATCATGTGTGTCAGAATGTTATGATTGGCCCAGAGTAGACGTCTTACGACAGCATGTTCTGAACCCGTCCGTGCTCATACCGGTAATCTCGTTCTGCGTTCACACAGAGCACATTACCGGTAATTTACTGGTAATGTTACAACTTCTCATACCGGTAAATTGCCTTTTACGAATTTACTGGTATTTTCGAAAATGTCCATTTCACACATGATCTTTTAACAGCAATTTACCAGTAAAGACTATATATGTGAAAAGGGACTGAGGTTTAGATTTTTGTGCATTTTGTGCCTTTACCAAAACGCAGTCTCTCCCGTGGAAACTCCCATTTGGGGTCATAAGGCAGCTGCGTTGGGTCTATGTAGGTGTAATTGTTGCCATCAAAACTGTCGATCACCTTCCAATGGATCTCATATTTGGGTTTCTGTGGCAGAAAATACAAGTGAAGGAAATAAAACCTTCATTTATTGCTAACAATTGTATGCTACTTCATAGTGTGCAGTGTGAGTGCTGTGACTTAGTACCTGCATGTATTTGTAGAGCAGAACCACCAGAAAGAAGCTGAGCAGAACACTAGTAGACACAACACCAGACAACAACGGTGTGAAAAGTTTATGAGGCACTGTTCTCTCTAGGGAGAGAAAGACATACCCACACACCAATCAATAAACACACACTCAAAAATATATAAACACCACGTCTGTTTAAAACAGAGTGTAATACTTCTTAATTCACTGTGCAATATTAATAAGGCTAGAGTTGTATGTGAGTCTTTTAAATCTGTTGTTCAGAGGATTTTAAGAGCTTAGCATCAGTATCAAAACCGAATGTGCACACGCTGCACAAAATAATAATCCCTTGTATCTGTCAACAAGCTCTGTGTGTGTCTGAGAACATTCAGGGATTATCTGTTACCAGCTGTGTGTGTGTTTGGGTGTGAACAGGTTTGTGTTTATCTACTGCTCTCAATAACATGGTAAGACATGAACGGCCCACCTTAAAGGAGTAGTTCACTTCCAGAACAAAAATTTACAGATAATTTACTCACCCCCTTGTCATCCAAGATGTTCATGTCTTTCTTTCTTCAGTCATGAAGAAATTATGTTTTTTGAGGAAAACATTTCAAGATTTTTCTCCATATAGTGGACTTCTATGGTGCCCTGAGTTTGAACTTCCAAAATGCAGTTTAAATGCAGTTTCAAACGATCAAAAATGCGGTTGTAAATGATCCCAGACGAGGAAGAAGGGTCTTATCTAGCAAAACTATCTGTTATTTTAATAAAAATAACACAATTCATATACTTTTTAATGTCAAACGCTCGTCTTGTCTCACTCTGCCTTAACATTTTTTCCCGGTTCATGACAATTAGGGTATGTCGAAAAACTCCCATCTCATGTTCTCCCTCAGCTTTAAAATCATCCTGTATCGCTATTTTACCTTTTTTGTTAAGGGTGTTTGATCTTCTTTGCATGTTCACTTTGCAAAGACTGGGTCGGTACTTCTGCAGCGATGTAGTGCATTTTGGAAGTTCAAACTCGGGGCACCATAGCAGTCCATTATATGGAGAAAAAAACAATTTTCCTCAAAAAACATAATTTCTATACAACTGAAAAAAGAAAGACATGAACATTTTGGATGACAAGGGGGTGAGTACATTATCTGTAAATTTTTGTTCTGGAAGTGGACTTCTCCTTTAAGCTACTTTAGCTAAGTGAATTTAAATATGACAAAACTGATTGATTCATAAATTATGTAAATTAGGATTCATGTTAAATGCTGACTGTAATTTATTTTGTACTGTTTTTAAAAGAAATCTCTTGTGCTCAGTCTGAAATGATCTGCCTAATTACAGTAAAACAGTAACAATGTGCACCCATTATTACAACAGCCATTATTTTAGCCTCCACTGTCACATGATCCTTCAGAATTCATTGTTCAAGAAACATTTTTGTTGTTATTATTTATAATGAAAACAGTTGTGTCAGTTGTGTTGTTTTTATATTCAAAAAAATATATGATATAAAACATGTCTTTACTGTCGTTTTTGATCAGTTTAATGTAATCATTGCCGAATAAATCTTAATTTGAGGTCAATATAGTCTGTGACAAAACTACATTTCCCATAATTCTCTATGTTACAATAAAACGCCTAGATAAAGCATCTCTTACAGTCCTAATGCACATTCTTTGCTTTTCATTTTGTTGCATTAGTGTGAAAAAAGCTTCCTGACTTATCACTGAGTGAAAAAAGAAAAGTAAACATGAAATTGCATCCATTTTGTCCTACTAAAATCACTTGAAAACACATCACATTGTAATTATGACTTCTGAACTTGTAAACAGCAGCTTCCCAAAGGAGCTGAAAGCAGCATTAGGGTTTGGGTAAAGTTTGTAGAAATCTTCTACTTTCTGGGCTTACTGTGCTACAACATGGCTGTAACCCTTTACCGTTCTATCTGTTTGTTTTTACTTTATATTTATAAAAAATTGGTTCCCGCTAAAAGGTTCAGATCATAGTGATGCTCTTGGCCTACAATGCTGTACAACTGTATTGTATTATACAACATGTATTATGTTTCTGGACCGTGATAATTGGTGTTTACTGATGTATTTGTGATTAGAAATCTAGGGTGTAATGTCCTCATTTAGCTTGCAAGGCAAACATGAGTGTGTTTAAGGGAGTCTCACCACTGATGGAAAATAGGGTGTAGGCCTGCTCGCCTTGGGTTGTTGCCACACACTCAAGAGTGTGAAATTTTCCTTTGCTGACATTAAGTCGACTTTCCACCTCGCTTCGTCCAAATTCTGCCCCTGACACTGTTACCACAGCAAACTCTTCATCTGCCTGTGTCGCATTCAACAGGTGGGAGCACCTGTCGGAGGTTATAAATGCTTTTTAGAGCCAAAATAATATGACAAACAACTATTACGTTTTTAGAACATTTTTATCATCTAAGAAACACTTTTTTATTTTAAATTGCTTTGTGGAGTCTCATGAGATCATGACTATGTAATAGTTTGTTTACTCTGGTACTTCTATAACATTAGGTTAGAGTTGTGCGCTATTGTACGGTTGTTGAGCGTGAGTGGCTTATATTAGCCTGTGAGTCATACCGTGTATGTGGCGGCTCGCAGTAATACCAAGATATTTTTGGGACAGGATATCCTGAAGCGACACACCGCACCTGTCCATCAACTGGCCCCTCCTGGGAAACTATCACTGGCTTACCTAAATGATATATATATATATCAGGAGCCAGAATGTATGAAAATAAAGAATATTTAAGGTAAGTTAAGTCCCATCAATATTCTGAACTCACATATAACATGGACAGTGAATGACTGATTGACAGATGCATATATGTGATTGGCTGAGAAAGTGTAGATCCCGCCCTCTGATCCATGAACTCGAACCAGCCTTAGTTCACTGATGTACCTGCAGCATTCAGAGAAATTATATTCAATGTCAGTGTTAGAAAACACACCTCATGAACACACGTAGTTGACAAGTGAATGTAACATTGTGGTTTTATGCTTAACACATATAAAAAATTATATAAATTAAATAAAGTATATATATAATTTCCTAACTCACAAGCTTAACCCCCAGTATTACAGACAAGGCTTAAGTCTAGTCCTAGACTAAAATGTAAGTCTGAGCTGTTTCAGCTGAAAGAAACTTGCACTGACTAATCTTAAAATATACCAGTTCCTTTGTTTTGTCACAAGATGCACACCAGTGATGTCTTTTCTAAGGCATGTTTATAAAAATTACTTAAATGTCCTAATTGAACTATGGCCTAATCCTGGCTTAGTCTAAGCCCTGTTTGTGAAACCAGGCCTATAAGTTCTAAAGGTCTTATTTACTTTTTGTTGCAACTTTTCTAAAGATCTTAAAGAGTTTACCTGTTTAATGATGTGATTTGAATATAAAAAAAAATGTAATTTATTTTTAGAAAATAAATTCTGAATTTATCTGAAATAGAAATCTTTTGTAACATTATAAATGTCTTAGCATCACTTTTGATCAATTTAAAACATCCTGGCTAAATAAAAGTATTAATTTCTATTATTTATCCATATTAATCCATATTTGTGCTGATTTTTGGATCTTTCTATTCATCAAAGAATCCTGAAAAAAATGTACTCAACTGTTTAAAATACTGATAAAAATAATAAAAATATTTCTTGAACAGCAAATCAGCACTTTAGAATGATTTCTGAAGGATCATGTGACACTGGACGTTTAGTAATGATGCTGAAAATTTAGCTTTGATCACAGGAATAAATTACATTTTAAAATATATTCAAATAGAAACCAGTTACTTTACGTAGTAAAAAATATTTCACAATATTACTGCTTTTGCTGTATTTTGAATTAAATAAATGCAGAAGAGGGGAGCAAAAAAAAGACTTCTTTAAAAAAAATCAAAACCTTTGACTGGTAGTGTAATTAATAATGAGAACTGTCAAATAGCAGGACAATTTCTACATTTTACTCATTTTTTATTACTCGAAACTGCTAAAAAAATAATAATATTAAAGCACAATATAATTTATAAATATATATATATTTTTTTTAATTTAATTAAATTAAATTAAGGACTGCCAAAAAACAGGACAATTTATACATTTTACTTGAAACTGCTAAAAATATTAATAATAATAACTCACAATATGATTATATTGACCAGATACATGTATGGACAAAATCTTTGCTTTCTAGTCAATTTATCCAAATACAAAAAAGGAAACAAAAACAGTGTTGTTTTCTGTGAAGAAACATAAAAATACACATCATGTCAGCTGCTCATATACTGGTTTTGGATTTTAATTTACAAGCTTTAAAGAAACAGTAACATCTGAGGTTCAGCAATGAGATGGCAAAGTTTTGTGTATAAAAACAATGGTGGAGTTACCACAGAATTGACTGTTTGTGTGTATATGTGCAAGTGTGTTTACCTGTACTGCTGGTTGTGCAGTGTAATGACGTGTTCGGATGTGTTTTTGAGCTGTTGGTTGTTATAGATCCAGTAGACATCGGTGGGTGTGGGGTATGAATTCATCTCCACGCTGAGGGTCAGACTTTCTCCCTCTCTCACCTCCACCACACTGTCCTCTCTCTCCGTGAGGTTAATGAAACCATACTCTGCCAAACATACATTTATCAATGTAAGGTTAAAGCAAAATCCATGCATCTAAGGCAGGACATGCATTTCAACAATCACCATATTTAGGGCCAGATTTACTAACAGCTTGCGCCAGCACAAACCGTCTTTTGGCGTTAAAATAGTATTGTCAGGATTTACTAAAGTGAAGAATAAGCACTGAAACGGCATGGACACAGTTATTTTTGTGCCTGACCTTACTGAATATGCTTTTGTAGGAGTTTCTCTTTCAGACGCAAAATTTACGGCAGGAGAGTATTATAATGAATCACGCAACATGATTTGCTAACATTTGTGCTCGTCAAATGAATGGTATTTGTGTCATTATTTAACGCCCAAAAAAAGCATGTCTTAAAGCAGGCAGTAATTTGCTCTGCTCTTGGTAGATTGTGCCGGTCTTTACGGAAATGATCTGGCTGCATCTGTATTCTTCAATGTGTGCACTGTCAGTGAGTCACACACAGAATTTTCTCCTCTGGAATTGCGTTCTAATGCTAATTAACGCTAACACTAAGTGTTGCACTTTATTCCATTTGTTTTCCTACAGGTGGCCCATCTGGCTGTTCTTGCTCTCTCTGGTTGAAGTCAATAATATTTGAAAATGACTGTTTGATACATCTTCATTTCAAATGTCTTACCGTAAACCTCCAGATTGACAGTTGCCATGGAGACACCTTTCTCATTCCTCGCAATACAGCGATAGACTCCTGTGTCATCCATCTTCACAGATGCGATGTGAAGTCCTATTGAGTGCTGATATTCTCGGGAACCAGGCAGGATGTTTGATTTACGGCTTTGGTTTGCTATCTAAATCATGATTGACAATAACAGTCCAGGTTAGGTACTGTGCTTACAGAAAGTAATCTAAGATTATACAACAAGTGTGTGGGTCTAACCGCTTCAGAAGGCATATTCCAGCTCAGTCGGATATCATGGTTAATGTTGATGGTGCTACAGTTGAGCAAAAACTCCTCACCCTGGATCAGAATCACATTTTCGATTCTGGATAGGCTGATTGCTGGCACTGTCTCCGGGACTGCATTACAAACAGCATATTAAAGCATTAAAGCATATAGGAAAACAATTTTTCATTGATATTGTGTATATATGTATGTAAGCCATATGATAATGATATACTATATCTTTTAAAGGACTAGTTCCTTTAAAATCCTCTGTCATTAATTACTCACCCTCATGTCATTCCAAACCTGTAAGACCTTCATTCATCTTCAGAACACAAAATGAGATATTTTTGATGAAATCCAAGAACTTTCTGACCCTAAATAGAAAGCAATGCAACTACCACGTTCAAGGCCCACAAATGTAGTAAGGACATTATTAAAATAGTCCATGTGACATCAATGGTTCAACCGTGATTATATGAAGCTAAGAATACTTTTTTGCACAAAGAAAACAAAAATAATGACTTTATTCAACTATTCTTCTCTTCCGTGTCAGTCTTGCATAGTGTCATTCTCATGACTGACATGGAAGAGCAGAAATTGTTGAATAAAGTTGTTATTTTAGTTTTCTTCGCACACAAAAGGTATTCTCATAGCTTCATAAAATTAAGGTTGAACCACTGATGTCACATGGACTATTTTAAAGATGTCCTTTCTTGCTTTTTGAATTTTAGTCTGTGTGTGGTGTGTATGTTTGGGCATAAAAAAGATCTAAAAAGTAACAAATCTCAAAGTCCACTCCAAAGGGAAATACGTTTTTAAAAAATCCCTTTTTAAGAACTACAATGAATGGCTCTTTTGTACTACAGCGTTGTTTTCCAGGTGCTGTGATGTCACAACGCAGCCCATTAGAATATCATTAAAATAAATCACACCTACAGAAATTGAAATGGGGGTGGGGGATTAGTCTAACTTTGTGGAGAGCCGCTTCTTAGTAACTCAAAATGTTTTTATTCAATTGTTGTCATGTTAACTACAAATTAAGTCATATTAAAAACATTAGGTTGTTTTTAGCCTTATGTTGGAGCTGTTTTCGGGCAATGAAACTAAGTATGGAAATAATTAAATAAATTAGCACGCATGATAATATCACGTATTTATATTTATAAATTGCATTGACTGCTCTAAAATGAGACACCAATGTTTTAGGACTTTAGGACACAGAATAGGACACATGCTTATTCGATAACTGTTTTATTTCCTATTTGGGTTTATGCATATACTTTGTACTCCTGTCATAACTATGCAAACATTTGATTTCAAAACCAGTATTATAGCTATTAAACTATTTTTTGTTATGATTTCAAATCTGTATTAACCTCAGAATGATCTCAAAGTAAAAAAGAGCTATTAAGTCTGAATTTGTGGTGACTGTGCTTTAAATTAAATGATTACACGGCGCTGTGGAATGCTTGATTCTGATTGGTCAGTCATGACATTCCAATGTATGTTATTTCCCAATAACAACTGGTAAAAGCTAATAAAACAGACTCATCCGGGCAACTTAAGTTGGCGCTATACGCTTGATAGTTTTTCTTGGTGAAAGCTTTGTGTTTAATATTAAATATAATATGAAATATTAAAACTCAATTCAATAGTATGTGTACAATTTCTTAATTCTGTCAACCTGCTGCTTGCTAGCAACTGATTTCTTCATGGAAGCTTTGCATTCAAATATTTCAACTCAGATCAGTGTTTTGTGTCTAATTATTTACTTTTGTGGCAAGCAGCTGTGTAATAAGTGGGATAATGTACATCCAGCCAGTTGTTATTGCAAAATAAAAAATTATATTATCCTCTACTTATTATAATCTTAAATCAAGTGATAAAGGATTTTGAAAGTCTGACGGTAATCAGTGTTGAGTCCTACTGTAAGGTTAACTCTGCCTGGTTTAAATGTTTCACAATGATTAACAGTTGAAAATTTAGAAAAGTAATCAAATGTAATAAGTTACATTACTTTGATATAGTAATTGAAAAGTTACACTACTTATTACATTTTAAATAGAGTAACTTGTAATCTGTAACCTATTACATTTCCAAAGTAACCTTCCCAACACTGACCTTAATATATCCTTAACTATAATGGAGAAGACAGAACTTGCTGCTTTGGCAAGGGGTGTAGCAGTACTGAAACACCATCTAAGCTGTTCACCAATGCACTGGCACAGCTAACCAATCACAACACATTAGTTTTTCGGAAGGCGGGCCTATATCAAACCCGGAACTAATCGAGCCATTTGTGCCAGGCTGGGAAGAAAGTTACTGCAATAATGTAAATTCTGTGTAAATAATACATTTTTCAAACCACCAAGCATGAGAGCAAGTTCTAGTACAGCCCCAAAACAAAATAAAGACTTTGCGGAAGAGCATAATTGGACCCCTTTAACTTTTCTACCTTTCTAGGCCCTGAATGTAGTAGTTGCGTTACTGTCATATTCAGAAAGCTCTTGGATTTCATCCAAAAATATCTTAATTTGTATTCCGAAGACAAACAAAGGCCCTACAGATTTGGAACGACATGTGGGTGTGTAATTATTGACAGAATTATAATTTTTGGATGAACTGTCCCTTTAAGAGCTGTTCTGACACACATACACACCTGGCCGCACACTCAAGCTATACGGGTTTGATTTCACAGGTTTTTCATCCATCTCTCCTGCACAAACGTAGCAGCCCTCAAAAGCTCTGGAGACATTTTTGATGGTTATCCCTCTCTGAGGGTGTACACTGTAGGTGAGGCCAGCAGGTAGAACAGAACCAGTACAGGTCAGAAGGGACAGGTGATTGACAGCTGGATCTGTTACTAAACAAGGAAGAGTGCCATCCTCTCCTTCCCTCACCAAAAGGCCGTCCACCATGGAGCGCACAAAAGGGTTCTCCAAATCTGCCAGAAAGAGACATTTTAGACATAAAACATGCAGAGAGATGAGAAAGGGGAACAAAAGACATGCAAATCAAAGGAGAACAAGGAAGGAAAGAAAAAAAAGTGTGATTGCAAGACAAGGGGTGTCACATTAAACGCTGGAAGGATTTGTGTATGAGGAAATGGTGTGTGCAAAAGGTTTATAAAACAATTTGACTGTTCAAATACCTATATCATTCAATGACAGTTAACAATAGTACGAATAAAAGAAATTAAACCATATCCACATTAAGGTGTGGTTGACTACACAGCTTAAGGACATGCATTTGTTCTTTAACAAAAAACCTATTCAAGTTTTAATATTCCTCCAGGAGTGAAGTGTGGGAACTGAGGCCGAAAGACAAACAAGCCCTCTCGAATCAAAGAGAATTCTGTAAACACGCACATTCAAACCCACCTTTTACATAAATGTAGATGGAGCTCTTCTCGTCTGTTTTTGTGTTTTCACAGATGTAACGGCCCATATGCTGTACCTGTGTGGAGGTGAGGAGGATGATACTGGCTCCAGCTTCCTCTTGCCCTCCTTCAATTTTCCGACCTTTTTCCCGCATCCATCGCACCTTGCTAGCCTCTGCATCATCATAGCAACTGAGCTCTAGTTGTCCACCTTTTGGTATCACCAGATGAGTGGCGTTGGGAGTGATAACAGGTTTAAACCATCCTTGAATACAAACACACACAAATCAGTTCTATCAACATCCGGCAATCAGTTAATACATTATGCTGAGAGACAACAACTCTTTGTAGGTAAGAAGGTCTTTATGATAGACATGATGATTGTGATAACTCTTTAAAAGCTTATAAGCCACAGCTGATGTTATCAAAGCAATATTCTGCTCTGAACATTTTAATTATGACAAGCAGAACAAAAAACTCCTGGATCCCATATTATGTAAACAAATCAAATAATAAATAAATAAATAGATAATGTATTTAGCATAAGGTAAATGTATGGATTATAATTTAATGTAAATTAATCACATTAACATTAATTCCCACTACCATTCAAAACATTTTTAATACTGTGTAATATTATTACAATTTGAAATAACTGTTTTCCATTTTAATATATTTTAAAGTTTTATTTATTCCTGGGATGGTAAGGCTGAATTTTCAACAAACAATGATCCTGTCATGATCCTTTAGAAATCATTGTAATATGCTGATTTTGCAAGAAACGTTTTTATTATCATTAATACTGACAATATTTGTGCTGCATAATAATTTGGGATCAGTACGATTTTTAATGGTGTCTCTTATGCTTATTAAGGCTGTACTTATTTGATAAATAAAAAAACAAAACAAAAACAGTAACACTGTAAAATATTATTGCAATTCCTAATAATATTTCTAATATATGTTTCCTATTTTAATATGCTTCAAAATATAATTTATTTCTGTGTCGCAGCGCTGAATTTTCATCAGCCATTACTCCAGTCTTCAGTGTCACATGATCCTTGAGAAATCATTCTAATATGCTGATTTATTATCTTCTTGCTCAAAAAAAATATTAATTTCTTTAACAAAAAGAAAGAAAAAAATTACTGACCTCAAACTTTTGAATAATAGTGTATATTGTAACACAAAATTTATATTTTGAATAAACACTGTTCTTTTTATTTATCAAAGAATCCTGAAAAAACTATCACAGGTGCAGAAAATATTTAGCAGCACAACCGTTTCCAACATTGATCAGCATATTAGAATGATTTCTGAAGACTGGAGCAATGATGCTGAAATTCAGCTTTGTTTCACAAGAATAAATTATATTTTAAAGTATTAAAATAAAAAACTGTTATTTTAAATTGCAACAATATTTCACAAAATTAAAAAATGTCCGTATTTTTGATCAAAGAAATGCAGCCTTGATGAGCATAAGAAACTTTAAAAACATTTTAAAAAATCTTACTGATCGCAAATTTTTGAAAGGTAGTGTAGCCTAAAGGTCTTGAAATTAGTCTCTTTATGCAAACAATAATTAAATAACTAAAAAATGATTCATTCTATCTAATTATGATGTGTTGAATATGACCTTCACAGTTTTCGTAATATTCATGCAGACATTGTTTCCTTTTTTATTATGCGTTCATATTTTAAACAATTAGCGCTACCTTCTCCCATTAACCGCACTATGACTAATCTGTTACTTCACCGTGATGATGAATCAAACGTTACGAAGCAAGCGAATCAAGTGAAGTAAGTGTTTGTACGGGGTGCATTAGTGACCAAGGCAGGCAATTTTTCAGCACAGCCGAAGACTGGATCCCATTTGCCTAACAGTCCGGAGCTTTCCCGCTAGATTAGAACGTTCAGTCATTCCCGCGACTGTTACACATACACGCACATCTAATACAGAAGCGACTCTGACAACACCAACAGACTAAACAGCGCAGAATTGATCAAAGTAACACTCATGGTATATAAGGTAATTATAATTGTTTCAGGGATGTATTTTGAGTAATACTTTAAAACACATTTCCTTGACTGTGATTACAAAGTGTCCTAATGACAATTTAGGTTATTGAGGGGTTTTTGGGTTGTTATGCTCCAGTCTGAGAACAATTAGGCTCCTGAAGTACGGGCTTGATTTGAAATTCCATCAATTCGAAATATGCTAAATGATCACACATGGCGATAATGGGGTGATAAGCTGTGTAAACATTTCTGTAAAGAATGTATGTATTATTTTAAATTAAAATGATTTAATATTAGGTTGACAGCATAATTTAAACTAGTAAACTTGTAACAGCACAAATACTCTTACAGACGTTAAAACAACTAGCGTTCTCATCTATAATATGTTAGACTTGAACCCTTTCTTCTCGGACGGCATCTGTTGCTTGCAGATGCTGTACAGGCAGATAATCTCGAGCAGGTAACAACGAACCGACCGTTAGTTAAGAACAGTTTGTGACACGACCTTTAACTGTTATTAATGTATTTCGATAGTTGTGGCCATTATGTCGACAGTAGTTTTATTAGGTATCTGACTACTCGATCTGCGCTGGATTTATGTAAAGCGACTCTAATTACAAGCTAATTAATTATTGACATTGTGCACAACACATGAGATTCGCGCGGTGTGTGAGTTTACTAACGTTACCCCTAATAACGCAAATTAATCACTAGCTAAGTTATATAGCTCAGTAAATGTTCACATAGCCATAATAAATCAGTTATTTGATTGACAGCGCACAACTGTAAATATGGAATAGACACACTATAGAGAGTACAGATGGACAGAAACCTAACTCTTAACGGTCATCATCTGCATCTGTCGTCAAAACAATTGGATAATTCTCGGGATATTAGCCTAATCATCCGCTCATAATTAACAGTACACATATGGATTGCGTAGCCAACATAATTGGGAAAAAAATACAACATATTTGAAAAAAAATAAATAATAAATAGAACAATGTTCTCACCTCCAGGTAAGGCGAATAAAAGTAGAACTGTGCGTAAAAACCAAACGTGACCCATTCCTTCTTCCTGTGTCCGAACATTAGTACGACTGATCCACAACTGACTGTGTCTTGGACTCTCTCTCTCTTTGTCTCTCTCCCCCCACTCTCTGTTCGCTCTCTATGGCAAGCCCGATTAACATTTAGGCCTTCAATCTACAATATCTGTTTTTGTTACTCACAGCTATTTATTTTTATTTACTCCTAAGTAAGTGTTTCCTTTGTTTTGTTTTGTTTTGTTAGTTTCACCAAAACTTTTCAGCTATTAATTTTTGTATTTTTACTAATAGCTATTCACTGCTGTCAAGCAGGAACCTACATTAGGTATTAGTTTCAGTTTTACTGGTATTTATTAGTTGCATGGAATGGTCATTTAAAGCAAATTGTTTAAAAAAGTTGTGCGAACAAATGACACTGTGGTGGCTGTTGCTGACTATCAAATTTGCCTTGATCTTTTGGCATATAAGTGGTCTTTGTACCATTAAAACATCTTGTGAGTTTCATAGCTGAGTATGTCCTCCTCATTATAAACAAAGCATTTATTTAATCAAGCTCCAAAAATGGCTAGTTTGGATCTGAGGTGAAAGATGACATCACCTGGGCACATTTGCATATGAAGAGTTCAGATGCAAAAGCCCCTAAATCCATCTGACGTATTTCTGGCTACTTTGTATAGGTTTGTATGTAAGTACTGGTACTTCTGATTGGGCTGAGGCTGGAATTTAGTGAGTTTGAAGTAAAAGTATTTGATAGTTGTATACTGTGTGTCAGGAGCATTCACTCAGTATCATTATCTCATTTTTGACCGAGATGGCTTTTAGCTGGTTTGGCATTTGAACTCTTCATATATACTGCCTCCAGAGCAAGGCATTGACGAATAGTCATCTTCTCACCATAGGCCCCGCCCACTGGTGTTCAGTCACTTAATGGCTGACACGCTGAATGCAAGTGTCGGGTCGCATCAAAAGCAAATCGAAATTACAATCACTGCCGCTATCTTGTCTACACTGGATACAGTATACAGATGCACATTAACTTTCTGACACAGTCCATGCGTTTGAGTCTGTCACAATAGGACAAATGGAGTGAAAGAACGTGGCTTTGATGCGTTTGGTTTAAACAGGTCGTTCATGTCTTTATACATATTAGAAGGATCCCAGCATAAGGAACAAGTGGATAGTTTATTTTTAATGGCATCCCGGATCGTGTGAGAGGATTGCTTGGAGTATTTTGTTTTGTCATCGAGGCACACTGAAACATTTGTTGAAAGATGAACCAGTACTAGATCTGACTGCAGCTGCATCACAAACTGTAAGTAAATGATTTCATAATGCTTTGTAAGGAAATAACCTACTTTTTTATCATGTTGTGCAATAGTGAGGGGGGCGTTGATACTGTTTCCTATGCAATGACGTTAGCCAATCATAACAGTGGCTAATTCCTGAAAGCCTTAAAGGACCCACCCCTTAAAACATGGCTTTTTTTCTTCTTTTTTTTTTTTTTTGCAAAAAACTTTATTCACTTTAACATTATAAGTAAATCTCAAGGAACATATTCCAATAATTTTTTAAAAATTCATGTCATGGCCCTTTTAAATTTAACGATCAAATCCAGTGGCGCTGGTAGTGACGATTCCCTCTGACCAATCACTGATCTGCAGTTCTTACACGTCACTAAAAAAAGTACCAGGTACTGTACACAGTGGGAAACCCCCCAAAAGTAAGCAGTACCATGCAGAGAAAAAAACACAATTATATCACCAGCTGTGATCCCTGGACCACAAAACCAGTCATAATTTAGATTTATACATTATCTGAAAGCTGAATAAATAAGCTTTCCATTGATGTATGGTTTGGCCGAGGTACAACTGTTTGAAAATCTGAGGGTGCAAAAAAATCTAAATACTGAGAAAATCGCCTTTAAGTTGCCCAAATGAAGTTCTCAGCAATGCATATTACTAATATATTTACAGTAGGGAATTTACAAAATATCTTCATGGAACATGATCTTTATATAGAT
>JAHKKF010495948.1:0-10821 GCA_019740295.1 Labeo calbasu | reverse complement strand
AAATTTAATGATAAATTTAACTAAACCAAACAAACATTTAAATTCTTCCATGTTGGCAACCAACATGGTTGGTTACAATTGGTTACAATTACTAACTGAAATAAAACTAAAAGTAAAACTTATGGAAGCCCGTTTCCATCACAATTCTGAGTTTTTTTCTAGCAGTTGCAAATTTGCATTTCGCAATTCTGACTTTTTTCTCAGAATTGCATGATATAAACACAATTGCGAGAAATAAAGTCAGAATTGCAAAATGTAAATTTGCAATTGTGAGAAAAAAACTCAAATTGTGATGGAAACGGGCTTCCATAAGTTTCACTTTTAGTTTTATTTTTTTCTCTATTTTTTCTCACAAATGCGAGTTTATATCTGGCAATTCTGAATTTTTCACAATTGCGAGTTCATATCTCACAATTCTGACTTTTTTCGCACAATTGAGACTTTTTTTTAGATGCAATTGCGAGTTTTAAAGTCAGAATTGCACGATATATACTTGCAGTTGTGAGAAATAAATTCAGAACTTCAAGTTTTAATCTCTTAAGTTCTGCCTTTTTTTCTCAGAATTGTAAGATAAACTTGCAGTTGCAAATTATGAAATCAGAACTGTGCGATATAAACTCGCAATTCTGACTTTTTTCTCAGAATTGCGTAATATAAACTCACAATTGTGAGAAATTAAGTCAGAATTGCACATTTTTATCTGTTTTTCTCGCAAATGAAAGTTTATATCTTGCAATTCTGATTTTTTTTCACAATTGTGACTTCATATCTCACAATAATTTTTTTTTCACACAGTTCTGACTTTTTCTCAGAATTGCATGATATAAACTCACTGTTTATACTCATTGTACGTTTTTACTTCTATATTTTTCTTGCAAATGCGAGTTTGTTTCTTGCAGTTCTGACTTTTTTTTCACAATTGTGAGTTCATATCTCGCAATAACAAATTTTTTCAATCAATTCTGTCTCTTTTTTTTAACAGAACTGTGGGATAAACTCAATTGCGAGTTATAAAACAGAATTGCAAGATATAAACTCGCAATTCTAACTTTTTTCTGACAATTGCGAGAGATAAAGTCAGAATTGCGAGTTTTTATCTCTATTTTTTCTCGCAAATGCGAGTTTGTATCTCGAAATTCGGACTTGTTTTCGCAATTGTGAGTTCATATATCGCAATAACGACTTTTTTCACACAATTCTGACTTTTTATTAGAACTGTGAGATAAACTCGCAGTTGTGTTGTAAAGGTCAGAATTGCAAGATAAAAACTCACAATTGCAAGAAATAAAGTCAGAATTGCAAGTTTTTATCTCTATTTTTTCTTGCAAATGCAGGTTTATATCTCACAATTCAGATTTTTTCTCAGAAAACAGATATAAACCCGCAGTTTATAAATAACCCGCAGATATAAACCTGCGAGTTATAAAGTCCGGTTTTGAGGGGAAAAAAAGAGCCAGAATTGTGAGTTTCTACATGTATCTTACAATTTTGACTTAATAACTCACAGCTGAGTGTTACAAAGTCAGAATTACGTGATATAAAGTTGCAATTCTGAGAAAAAAGTCAGATTCACAGTTTATATCTTGCAGTTCTGACTTCATAACATAACCTTTTTTATGTTTCACTGAGTGGCAAAAATGGGCCTCCACAGAAAAACTTCGGTTAAAAAAAATGCAAACATTAAAAAAAAAAAAAAAAAAACAATTTAAAAGACAACTGATAAATATAAAACTACGCTACACCAAGTACATACAAATACAGCTCCATCTGCTGTGTTAATATAAAGGAATTTTTCATATTGGTTAAGTTTTGAATTATATAATTTGCATTGTATTCTGTTGGAAATGGAAAAGAAAATGTCCAAGAAAATGTCCATAAATGAGACTGAGAAGATATTAGTAATTTTTTGGCAGGACGTTATCTGTTTTTACAGTGCAAAAGCTATTTCAAAATATTAACAAATACTGTAACTATGTAAATAGTATATAAATAATACTAAAACAACACTGTTCGCCATACAAATGTTAAATACTTAAAGTTGAGGGTTCGATGTTGCATTCCTTTATTCCTACACCATGTTAGTTATGTGATTAAATGAGGACTATATTTTGTTTTCTCTGCACTGAGTGTCCTGTTGCCACGTACATCAGAATTTTTGCTTTGACTGTGAATACTTGCTGACATCACTGTTACAGGTTTGCTTATCTCATCTCCCTTATGTAAACCAGCTTCACCTGTCTGTGTAATAGGAAGACAGTGCATCTGTTTGTTGCTTGTATACGGCCATAATTGGACTGCACATCAAAGCCGTGTCTCAAGCTCTTCTTTTAAGCCTGAAGAATCTTGACAAGCACCAATACATCATTTAAGGATAGGGAAAGTGTGCTGAGACTCTAGATGTAGTATGCATGAGAAAGAGAGAGAGAGATAGAGTAAAGCTGGCTGGAGGCTCTGGCAGTCGTGCCGTGTGAAGCTGCTTCATTTGTGGTGTCAGCGTGCTGTTAGATCAGGAGTCTATAGCTGACAGTCATTGTGTGTGTATAAGTGAGTGGGACGGGACATGAACAGAGCCTGCAGGCCGTGGGACGCTAAGAGAGAGATGTGTGTATGTGAGGTGTCTGTACATGCTGTGATGATGGAAGATGAGGTAAAAATAGGAGATGGGGCCTTCAACTCGCAAGTGTTGAATTAAATGGAGAATGCATATTAAATTTGCTGTGCACAGATATAATTTGAATTTAAGGAATTAGAATTAAAACTGAATTCGGATTCATAACTGTGGTAGTTTTTCTTTTTATTTTTTCAGTATGTAAATTACTAATAAACTTTATACACAGTTGAGACAAATAAAAAAATAACCAGTGTTTGAAATGCCAACAGTAGGAATGTATTTACTTAATTAATATATATATTATTAATATATATTATTTTTATTTGTTTTATAAGTTTTTAGAATTACTTTTTGATTTACATTTGTATTTTTGTTTTATTGTTTGTTTTATTGTATATGCTCTGTTATAATATGTATAATGAAATATATTATATTCCATAATTTATATTTGAATTATATATTCATGTTATGTAACTAACATAATTAAAATATATAATTGGTGTGTGTGAGACAATTAAATTAAAATTATGTATTTATTGTATTTTATCAATATGCTGTTGTAAATTAATATATTGTATATTGTAATTTGTAAAATTATATAATTTTTAAGCTATAATTATATAAATAACATATGTAAAAAGAATGTTTGTAACTGTATGTAACTAATTAATAATACATCAATATTAAATATTTAAATTATATGTAAAATGAGCTGTATTTTAATAAAATGTAACATATTTAATGAAATTTACTTATGAGATAAATATAAATTTTGTTGAAAAATGTGAATAAATTTAATGGGAATAATCTGTGTATATTTCATTTATATTTTAATTATAGATCAATTTTGGACTTTGTAGATTTTTTCTGAATTATAAAATTTTGTAATACACAAATAATATTACATATTACATATGTAAATCAACTCTATATAACTGCAAGTAATAATAAATTCTTATTAAATATGTTAATTATCTGTAAAATGATTTGTATTTTAATCAAATTAAATTAGATAAATGAATAATCTGTGTGTATTTAATTTTATTGTTTATATAATGGTATATTTTAATTATAGATTAATTTTAAACTTTTATTGTAGATTCTTTTCGCATTTTAAAATGATAATATACAAATATATAATTAACATGTAAATTAACTATATAACTGTATTTAATATTAAATTAATATTAAATGTGTAAATTATATGTAACATGATCTGTATTTTAATACAATTAAAAAATAGTGTAATTTATTTATGAGATAAATATTCATTTTGTTGAAAAAAATATATAATTAACATAAATTATATGTAAATATATGTATATATGTAAACTGTTATGTTAACTTTTTTTAGTTAATATTAAATATGTACATTATATGTAAAATGAGCTGTATTTTAATTTTGTTGAAAAATCTGTATATATTTAAGATGAACAATCTTTGTATATTTAATTTTATGTTTTATAATAGTCAATTTTAATTATTTTTTATATTTTAATCCAGTTATTTTGGAATTTCATGGTAGATTCTTTTAGAATTTTATAATAATTTTTATAATATACAAATATATAATTAACATGTAAATTGTATTTAATATTTAACTCAAATTAAATATATTTATTCAATATATTTGAGATAAATGTATAAATGTTTATTTTAAATAAATAAATCTAAATATACTAAATAAATTATATTAAATTACATCTATATATTTCATTTTAAAACATATTTTATTTAAAGACTTGTACTATCATTAGAATATGTAAATATAATACAGTATTAAATATGTAATATTTTAATTATGAAAAAAAATAATTACACACTTCATAATATTGCTTGCAAAACGTTTTTGGATTGCAAACAAAATGCAAAATTTGTGAAAATCCTTTGAATTTCAATTCACTTCCTCTCATTTCAGCTTCAAAGGAATCTAATTCTTATGTCCTAAATTTTCCCCACCCCTCGTGTTGCATATGGAGTCGTGGTTTGTGCACAGATAGTCATGGCCCTGTAAAATCAGGCTATATCCAATCTGGGCTTGAAATAGAGGACGTGGGCTTGCGGTGGGGGAGGACAGACATCGCAAAGATGAATCTCAGTGAGGTGAAGGCACACTCAGGCGTATTGTTGGCTAAAGTAGGCCTCCTTTATGTCTGACTGACAGCAAAGTCATCATGGAGACGACAGCGCCACTGGTTTGACCCAGAGCTGGAACACACATCAAACACACAGTCACTGACGTGGCAATATGACAAAATCATTTTGGGTCACACAAGTTACAGACAGACACACAAAGGAGCCGGACAGTTTGAAAACAGTCTCAGACACGGTAACGGCACACAGCAGAGAGGCATGATCATGGACACCATGACGGGAGCGCGGCACTACCGACACTATATGTAAGTACCGGATTTGCGTCAATGTAGATGTTTCAGGTTCGAAAGTTCAAGGGGGGGGTCAAGGTTTGTTTGAAGTGCGTAAGAAAATAGAAGAACAGTGTTGAATATGCATAAGGAGTGCAAGTACGGACTGCAAGAACATCTAATTCCTTATGATATTTTCTATTTACATATATACATATTTATAAGGCAAAGTTACATAACCTATGGAATAACGTACGTGATGTGAGTCTCTCATTTGACTTTTTTCACTCAAACAGATAAAAATAGATTTGTATAGAGCCACAATCTGAGCAAATGATGCATGAGTGCCTGGGGATTGTCATGTTTTACGAAAACGTGTGTTTTCGAATAGAGTAAACACAGCTTTTAGCTAAACAATGTCTTTACAAATGTTTGAGAATGAGACTAACAGGGCAGTTTGTTTGTTTGTGGAAGTAGGACACATCCTGCCTCCGGCTCGGCTTCATGACATTTGAATACGAATGTAACTAGTATGTGTATTTTGTCATAGTGTTTTCCTATAGTATGTGTGCATGTGTGGCTCATGGTGTTTGCTTATAAATGTCAAATTAAAATTTGACAGCACAGTTTTTAATTTTAAGTGGCTTACAGTGAAAAACACAAGGGTGAATAACATGATGCTCATTTTTTTCATCTGGAATCTATTTTAAAACGCACACAATGATTTGTTTACACATTTTCTATGATGAGCATGTTTTTAATTTCAAAACTTGTTGGAAAATAATAATTAGTATGTGTAAGGTTCACTAAAATAATTAAATTTGCTGAAAATGTACTCACCCTCAGGCCATATTCTAGATGTAGATGAGTTTGTTTGTTCATTGAAACAGATTTGGAGAAATTCAATGGGTGCCGTCAGAATGAGAGTCCAAACAGCTGATAAAAACATCACAATAATCCAAAAGTATGCCACACTACTCCAGTCAATCAGTTAATATCTTGTGAAATGAAAAGATGCACATTTGTAAGAAACAAATCCATCTTTAAGATGTTTTTAACTTCAAACCATTGCCTAAATTCATAATATTTCTTACACATCTCTTCTCCTTTGAATCAGGAGAGAAATGTGCAGAAATCAAGCATTGTTTACATGCAAAAACAGTTCAAAACAAATATGTGGGTGGTATTTTTTTGTGAGAGGACAAGAGAAAACGGACTTTTTCACTGGAATAAATGTTATTATGGATTATGGACTTATAGTTTGACCAGAAGCGATGGTTTAGAGTTAAATCGATTTCTTAATGATGGATTTGTTCTCACAAACTTGCAATTTTTCACTTAACAAGATGTTAATTGATGGACTGGAGTGGTGTGGATTACTTGTGATTATTGTGATGTTTTTATCAGCTGTTTGGACTCTCATTCTGACAGCACCCATTCACTGCAGAGGATCTATTGGTGAATGTAATGTAATGCTGAATTTCTCCAAATCTGTTTTTGGAACGTCATAGATGGTATCATGTACTACCAATCAAAAGTTTTTGAAAAGTAAGATTTGTAATTTTTTTTTTTATCCAAAATTTACTATGTAAAATAACCACATTCTATTTGAATATATTTTAAAATGTCATTTATTTCTGTGATTTCAAAGCTGAATTTTTAGCGTCATTACGCCAGTCACATGATCCTTGAGAAATTATTCTAATATTCTTAGAAAACTTGAATAGAAAGTTCAGAAGAACAGCATTTATCTGAAATAGAAATCTTTTGTAACATTATAAATATCTTTATCATCAGCCTGACTCGTTTTGAGTGGTATTCAAAAAAAAAAAACATGAAGAAAAATGTACACAACTGTTTTAAATGTTTCTAAAGCAGCTAAGCAAATCAGCATATGAGAAGGATTTCTGAAGGATCATGTGACACTGAAGACTGGAGTAATGTTGCATTTAAATTACATTTTAAAATATATTTTTACTAAAAAAAAGTTATTTTAAATAATAAAAATATTTCAAACTGTTACTGTTGTTGCTGTACTTTGGATTAAATAAATGCAAATTTAGTGAGCAAAAGAGACTTCCTTAAAAAAAAAACATTAAAAATCTTACTGTTCATAAACCTTTGACTGGTAGTGTATTTTTTTCTCTTGGAACCACAATTATGAAATGTGTGTGTGCATATATTTGAACAATATCACACTTGTAGCAGTGCGATATGGCTGTATATCGACACAGCTGTGATTCGGCAGTAGGTAATCACCACACCATACCACACGACTACTTGTGATATTGCATTTATACAACAGTTTGACAGCATGAGTGTGTAAATACATAAGAAACAACAACGGAGTGTCTTAAAAACCCTCTTTTGTGCAAAACTACTTCCTCACAAATCCGAAAATGTCGAAGCAAATTTCCAATTAGATATCATCTTTATTAACAAACCACATATGTGAAGTCCAAACAAGTACATTCTCGCCTAAAAACTCTTAAAACTACATTCCGCGACACAAAAACAGTATTATTTATAAAATTATAGTGGATTTGGGCGTCTGCCATGACACTCGCTGTAAGAAATACCACAAGCGGAGTGATATAAACAGTGAAACGGTTGGAGTGCTGTTATCACTAGAATATCACACTCCTCTCAGCCAATCAGATTTGAGGCCCAGATAGAACTGTTGTATAAAGTTAAATAAAATATAACATGATGAGATTTTGCCCTCAGCTAAAACTATTTGCTCTGGATCAAATAGTAGATTAATGAGACCAAAGACTGCCCGTTAGATTTACCCAAAACGAATTATATCTCATATTTAACCACTATAGAGACATCAGAGCCAGCTGCAAATTTCAGAAGAACTAGCTGAGGTAAGATTGCTCTTGGCGGGTTCATGAGTGCTGAACGGCCGCTGACGCCCTGGAGCAAACATTTCCGAAAACATCGAAGAAAATTTTTAAAAATAGATGTTATCTGTATTAACAAACTGCATATTTGAAGTCTAAACAAGTACATTCTCACCTAAAAAAAGCCTCTTAAAACTACATTCCACGACACAAAAACAGTATTATTTATAAAATTATAGTGGATTTGGGCGTTCATCATGACACTCACTGTGAGAAATACCACAAGCGGAGTGATGCAAACCGTGAAACGGTTGGAGTGCTGTTATCACTAGAATATCACACTCCACTCAGCCAATCAGATTTGAGGACCAGATAGCACTGTTGTATTAAGTTACATAAAATATAACGTGATGAGATTTTGCCCTCAGCCAAAACTATTTGCTCTGGAACAAATAATAGATTAATGTGACCAAAGACTGGCCATTAGATTTACCCAAAACAAATTATATCTCATAATCAGAACCAGCTGCAAATTCCTGAAGAACTAATCGAGGTGAGGCTGCTCTTGGCGGGTTCATGAGTGCTGAACGGCCACTGATGCCCTGGCGCTCACATCCCCGAAAACGCTGGAGCAAATTTTCAAATAGATGTTATTTTTTATTAACAAAGTACATTCTTGCCTAAAAAACTCTTAAAATCACATTCAGGGTTACAAAATCAGTAGTATTTATAAAATTATAGTGGATTTGGGCATCTGCCATGACACTCACTGTGAGAAATACCACAAGCGGAGTGATACAAATAGTGAAACGGTTGAAGTGCTGTTATCACTAAAATATTGCACTCCTCTCAGCCAATCAGATTCGAGGACCAGAAAGAACTGGTGTATAAATATATATATGTAGTGTACTCTCCATTCACATCTAGAGAAATTAGTCTGCCTATGAAAACTTCCACTTCTGAAAACCCCAGAAATGTGAAACGTTTTTTAAAAAAAAGTTTTTCAAAACCATATAAAACCACCATGAATGTGAAGACTACACTGACATGTTTTAAACTATTTTTTTAAAGATTTTTCCTTTACTTGACACACTCTTATTCATGACCCACAAATCTTCTCTCAGTTTCATGCACATACACGCAAACTCTTGCTGAATAGAAACCCAATTGATTGATCACCTCACTTCTGGTGTTGTACGAGTGGATATGGTATTTATCTGTTGGACTCTCACTTTGTCTGTGTCCGTCTAATAGTTTTCAGTTTCTTGCTGACTTAGAGCAAATGTGCTGTTCTAAATCATAGAGCAAAGCCGGTCTCCACTGGACCGAGCGACCATAAAAGGTCCGGGTCTGGCTGGGCTTATCCTTGACCATCACCGTTAACTACTATAATGATTTCCAATTATAGAGTTCTGTTGTGGAGCTAATGCATTAAATTAGGTATGCAGTTAGATTAGGTTTTTGCTAGCGTTGTGTTTTGAAAGTGTGTGGGTTGAAAGTTAGCAAACGTATAACTTAATATTCAATGGCTGTGAAGCAACTGCAGTGGGCAATAGAGATGCAGTGTTACACAACGTCATCAAAGTAGTAGATGAAGACGTGCACTTTGCAGATGCTTTGATCCAAGCGGCCTGTGTTCAGTAACATTTAATGCTACATTTCACTTCAGGCCTCTTTTTGAGGTGTTAAAAGCACTGTAAGCAAAATAAAGTGATATATCTTTGTTGAAAGAGAAGGATTTTGCTCATTTAATAGGCTAATGGCTGAAGAACTAACATCTTAGAAACGCTCACATTCATTTTGCAGATACTTTGATAAAAACGTCTGCTTTCAGATACGATTTCATGCTACATTTCACTCCAAGGCTCTTTCTGTGCTGCTTTATGTGAAATAAAATGAAACTGAAGTTAAATATATTTGTTGAAAGGAAAGATTTAGCTTGTTTTGTAGGGTAATGCCTAAAGTCGCAGTTTTCTAAGGAACTCTCATGTCTGCTTTGCATATGTTTTGATCAAAACTGTCTGTGTACGGTTAGTATGCTGTTTCACTTCAAGCCTCTTTTTGAGGTGTTTTTGAAACCACCTTCAGCAAAATAAATTGAAATATGCTTGTTGAAAGAGACAAATTAAGCTTGTTAGTAGGCTAATGGCTAAAGTAGCTATTTAGGCTTTTGCAGAAATGTAGTGTATGACATATATTGCTCTGTATATGTACATATTCATAGTATATACAGTATATGATGATTTTGTATATGGTATTATGTAGGGATGTGCCTGAAATACTGTGTACAGAAAGGAAATGACATGTACTACGGAACCCCTAAAGGGAATAATTAAGAGGAAAAAATGTATTTCAGTGCATTCTCTTACAAGTATATAATTGGGTAATTATGCTGTATATAAATTGCGGGCATTAGGGAGCCATTATTAATATGCAGTGCATTGAAACTGCTTTTGAAAGTGTGCTCGCTTTTTACTTTCACTTTCGAGAATCACGAACACACATACTCTGTTATTTATACTATGGAGCAGCAGTACCACACATTTTACAAAATTAGATGTTTGTCAGTGGTGCCTTTGTCCTCTCGCCAGTCATCTCTCTTTACTTTTTTATGTGGTGAGTGAAATTTTATGTACTGTAATTTAATATAATTTAAAGCGTTATTTGTTTTCTGTGCCTTTCCAAATACGGATTCACTATTCGGGCACATCCCTAGTATATATGTAGCAACAATATGTCAAAAATACTTAAACTTTGTTAAAAAATTGTAGCATTGTTAAAAGTGCATTTACCAAAAATCTGTATGTTTGTAATATTTTTTAAATGCATGGCTATATTTAAATGCTGTCAAATGATTACTCGTGATTAATAGGATCCAAAATAAAAGTTTTTGTTTACATAATGTGTATACTGTGTATATTTATTATGTGTGTGTATATATATATATATATATATATATATATATATAAATACACACAGTAAATATTTTTAAAATATTTCC
>JAHKKF010495947.1:0-13115 GCA_019740295.1 Labeo calbasu | reverse complement strand
AAATTAAATTGCTTTCATTATTTGATGTTTAACTTAACTGCGAGTGCATTATTAATGTATGACAGCAATTTCCATGTTTATAACAAACACATGAAGGTTTGTTTCATTGAAGTGTAGAAAGTGAAAGAGCACTGACCTTTTACTGTTATCTTAACTGCATAACTGAACTTGCTGTAGTATGTTCCTCGTTGTGCTCTGCACTTGTATCTTCCTCCATCAGAGACGCTCACAGACTCGATTGTTTTAGTTGCTGCATCAGTGAATTCAGGCTTTGAGTCTTTTGTCCAGTGAATTGTCCATCCAGTTGACTGTCCCACATCACAGCTCAGAGTAACTGTGTCTCCAGTGAACACTGAACTCTGAGGATTTACAGTCAGAGTCGGCTGTGGTTTATCTGTAAGTGTACAGTGATTCACTGGTCAGTTCATCTTTAGGTGTTATTATTCATATTGGTAATATTATAGTCTTCTGTCTTCATCTCATATTCATATTTATTTGTGTCAACTCCTTCAGATGCATTAAAAAGCATGCTATTTTCATTTGATCCATGCAATGACAGTGTAAAGTTTTCACTTATGTAATAATAAAGTTCAGTAATGGAGCTAAGCGATCAAATAAATTCTATACTTTTTTTCATATTTTCACATTATTATGGTTAAATTTAATACAACAATCCTTCCAGTGGACGTCTCATTCTGGGTCTCGAGTTGCTTACAAAACACAACAATCTTATGTTATTTTTGTTATATACAACATTATAATGTGCTGCTCTGTAGTAGAAATAGAAATGTTTCTAATATGAATCCAAAGGTTCAGTAGCCTTTTGCTTTCTATGAAGTTCATAAATTCTGACAGAGTTGACACAAAGTGAGGACATAACTTCGATAGGCATTTTTTTAATGGAATATATAATTCAGGATTTACTTTTTGTGACCTCATGCTGAGGACAGGTTAAATTACATGTTTATAAAGCATGTATTTAAAATGATACTAAAGAAATTATGTAAAGGGGTCATGAACTGAGAAACCAAAATTCCTGTGATCTTTTGACATATAAGAGGTCACTGTACTATAAAAAACATCCTGTAAATTTCAGAACTCATAACTTAGTCTAAAAACAGCTTATATTGAAGGCAGTCTGCCAAAACGAGGTTGTGGAATGTGCCACTCTATGATGTAATAGTGTGGATAAGCACCACCTCCGCAGAAGAAGATCTACACCTGCTTCTACTCATCTACAATGCTGCATGTTTACCCCCGCCCACTTATTTACGAATATAATGTTTAGGAGAGAGGTGAACGCAGGTCTACGCAGAACCCAAACTATTAGGGTCATCCCGATGACAACGAGATGCTGTGCAGTGCCAAGTTGTGGAAGAACAGTTTTAGGTGCATCCCAAATTGCGTACTTACACACTATTCTATAACGGCATGTGTGGAATGATGTACACTTCATGCACTCAACTGTTGCAGCTTTAATTACGTAGCGAAGGGAGAGGGGAAATCAGACTCTATTTATGAGTGACAAAATAACCTTATATAATTCATACATGGTTAAGTGCATAGTGTATAGTGCGTCATTTGGGACGCAGTTTTTGTGTTGCCTTCCTTCTGATCCCAACATTAGGAAGGAGTGAATGGACTATGAAGATCCAGACTGCATCAGTAAGAACTTGATCCTTTGTTCACTTAAATTTCATTTATTTGTTTACAAACAAGGCACAATTCAACACAAGATTTTTAAAAAGATTGAAACTAAAAGACGAAGCTGTGCCGACTTACATTGACAGTAATGTCACAACACACAAGTGTGAGTAACTGTTCAGATCATTTGATATGAGTATTTATGCGTTTTTAGCCTAAATCACAGCAGCGTCCATCTGTGAAGGCTGTAGGCTCTCAAGCATACACAAATGTTAGCCAATCATAGCAGTGGGTGTTTACTTCCGTGCCTACAATCCACCACGCCTATTCAAACAGAGCGTTCTGATGAGGGGGGTTTAGAACATACTATGATGTCTATGTTGTTTATTATTTTCTTTCTTTTTTTAAGAGATGAGAATCTAGACACAGCTATTTTAATAGAAAAACAACAGACACACATAGAAATCAGGGCAGGGAAGCACAACAGCTTACCTGTTAGCTAAGACTAACTACCTACAAAGCACAAGAGAAACACTAGGGCTATACAGAGGAGAACAAAATGAAACAATGAGTTGCTATAGGAACTAATAGGTGTAACTATGGAGACAAACAAGGCAGACAGAGGCAAAACCACTGATCTATAATAAAGAACTGGATTGCTCATTACATCATAATGAAGCCTTTGTGCCGCCATATTGGTATTCCCTATATTCCCATACATTCTATTGAAGTACTAGGAAGTCGTATGATTTTAATGAGAAAACATCACCTAATGCGTTTTTATATCTGAAGCATCCCTGTACATTCTTACAATGCAAACCTCCTGAGCATGTAAATGGTTATTAAAAAGTCATGCATTATATTCATTACAGCAGCAAACATCAGATGAACATGATAAACATCAGATGGATGAGATCCTCAACATATGCATTTCAAACGACACACAAAATCACAGGGGCAGTCATGGCCTAATGGTTAGAGAGTCGGGCTTGTAACCCGAAGGTCGCTGGTTCGATTCCCGCACCAGCAGGAAGTGAAGGTGGGGATTGTGAATAAACAGCGCTCTTTCCACCTTCAATACCATGCACTGAAGTGCCCTTGAGCAAGGCACTGAACCAGCGCCTCCCCGGGCGCTGGAGCAATGGCTGCCCACTGCTCCGGGTGTGTGTTCACAGTGTGTGTGTGCGCGTGTGTTCACTTCTCACTGCTGTGTGTGTGCACTCGTGATGGGTTAAATGCAGAGGACCAATTTCGACTATGGGTCACCATAGTTGACAGTACGCTGTCACTTTCACTTTATCACTGTTTATGTAAATGTTGTTTTATTGTTTTCATTCATACAGGCTAAACGTAAATGTTTCAACAATGATTTTGTTAACAACAGTAATTTTGTAACTGGAAATGATTTAAACATTGGTTAAATTAATAATTATTTCAACAAAATATACATAACGTTTTACACATACGGAAACGGTAATGCTCTTAAAACCCGTGCCACAGAATTTGTGTAATCTTGAAGAGTCTAAAAATAGATCCGTCAGGATATAAAACAAAAACAAATATACAAATATTTTTATCAGAGAAATAACACTCACTACATATGGTAGCGACTTGAAGACATTAAGCTTTATTTTCAACCAATGTTAACAGATTTTCAACAATATTAACAGAGGCTTGTATTGTAATATTTATTGTACATTCAAATCAATTTTTGATACTAAAACCATATACGTGTTAATGTTTAATATTTCCTACATAATTTACTACATAAATAACTATATTTTGTGTTGGATCAGTTACCTGTGTCAGCAAGTGTGTAGCAGACTCACACACCTAAACGATGTCAATATATCACTTATCCTGCCCAAAAAGATTTAACCATAAACATTGCAAATAACCTCTGAAGTAAAAATTAAGTTACTTACACATAATATAAAAAACTATTCTTGTGTAACTGATATGCTTCAAATCGAGTGATTGTAGGTCAGTGTTTCTGCTGTGAGTCAATGGTGCTCTCTGCCGATAGGGAATAGTAAGATGGCGGCTCGACTACTTCCGGTGGCGTCACCTGAATGGCAGATGAGAATGCAACGAGCAATCCAGTCATTATGGGCAGAACACACACAGCCAACACCAACTATCCCAGTCACCTTAACCAGACTGTATATAAATATATACAGATCTCTATACCTAAGACTAAGACTATATCTAAGACTATAGACAGTGCCCTCTATTCAGAATTATTAAACGGAGCAAAACACAAATTAAAAAAGAAAATAACAAAAACATTCTGAATTTGTTAAATGTGTTGATCTGAAGGCAACTCAGCAGGACCAGTGAACAGTTCCTTTGTTAGAGTGAGCGCTGATGTCCATATGTAAACACCACTAACCATTGCAAACACCTATAAAAACATGCTTCTTCAGCAAATGTCCATTATAAAACCCTTGCCAGACATGTGATCATGCTGAAATGTACTCATAAAGCTATTAGAGAGCGCATATACATGGTCTGCTTACTTGCACACTAATAATAATGGACTTGCGTGTGTCTAATGATGTATAATCTAATCGTCATCCATCAAAACTTCACTGGTAAGATACTGGTTTGCTTTATTTAGCCCATACAGACTAGGCCTGACTTCTTATTTCTTATTATTAAAGGTTTGTTCACACCAGTCGCTGGACAAGTTAAGGTTACGTATGATAACAAAAGCATGTTAGTGCTAGCCCTCCCGGAACTCATAGAGATTACAGTGCCTGCATTTCGGAAAAAATAAATAAATAAATAAATAAATCTTTGTATGTAAGTCTATGAGAACAGACTGGGTGAGTGAAATCACCCAAAAAGGGGCGGTACTAAACAGAACGTAACTTGGCGATTTTTTTTAACAATATTTCCAGAGGCACAACAAACAGTCCAGAACAGTGAAAGCTAGCATAACACTGTTCTTGAATGTGATAGGGAAAAAAATTCCTCCCTTTCACACTTTGGTGATGCATTTCCCAACCGCCCTAATGAAGAAACTGCCCGTGTTACAGATATATTGTTGTATCCCTAAAAGCATTAAAGATAGTCTTAGATATAGTCTTATCACTCGAAAGTCTTAAATGTCACAATTTACATGAAATTAAATGAGATAAGAACTTTCACAAAAAAAAAAAAAAAAACTGCAACACACCCAAGATGTGAGTCTGTAGCGCAGAGTGACTGAGTCTCAATCCAGGCCCGGCTCCATAACCAAATCACTGAGGATTCTTAAAATTAGTGAGGGCGCTCTAAATTTTATATGTAGTAGCGTCCATTTATAATTACTAAAAAGCTGTCAGTCATCTTAGTTCATCGCAATCTCACAAAGATACGTCAGAATGAATGAAGATCAAATCTCTCTTATTTACATTGCATCTACTTTGATAGAATGAGATGATTCATGCTGAACATAATAACGTTACCTCAAAAAAAAATTCCAGCTATTTGAGCAGTGAGTGGATTCTATCTTAAACTCCTCTGATTCAAGAAATCAACATACATGCTACATTGCTCAGCGCAGCAAAAACGCATTGAAACAGAAACCGATCTTAAGAGCGCAAACACAGCTTTAACTGAGGGTGTTATTGATTTAGTTTGAAGGTGCTTAGCATCCTCTAGCACTCCCATAGAACAGGACCTGTCTCAGTTGATGACTTTGTCTGAGTTATTGTTCTCTTTAAATCATTGTTGCATTCTAAACTGGATATATCACCCTTCGGGCCACTTCGGAGTGAAAACAATCATGGCTGCCATATTGAAGGGTCGTTCCAAACCGAAGTGCTCAAAACTGGCCACTTCAAAGGGCCTTTCGGAATGAAGGATTTCGAAGGGACAAACTGATGAACACATCGGACCCCCATGATTCTTTGCACAGGAACTGAGCACTGAAAAACAACCCTGTGTTCCATTTGGAATGGTTTATCCCTATGCCCTAATCCCTTCAAAGGGTTTACCCTCTGGAGTGAGAGCTTCGAAGGGATTAGGGCATAAGGATGAGCCCTTCCAAATAGAACACAGGGTTGTTTCTCAGTGCTCAGTTCCTGTTCCTGAGTTCTCAGGTACTTGAGTTCCATAGTTAGTCTTCTTTGTTGTTAATTAGTTCCACACATCTGTTTCTGTTCTTCATGGTTTCTTGGACTTTCTTGGTTTTAAGTCACTTCAGTTATAATTTAAAACACATTTTAAAATCACTTATAACAATAAAAAAAAAAATGTTTGTGAATCACTGCTGTACACGTCACCATTACTACACATGATTATTATTATTATTAATACACATGAGTAAATATTGACTGAAACAGCATCATACCATCATGATCACTGTTATAAACTAAACTCCTTATGAGAAAAACATTGCATTAAATTTAAGATCTAAAATGTTTTCAATTATTGGTAACAATTAAATGAAATCATGATTTGTATATTCAGTCAACATTTAAGTTCTTTAATTCACATATTGCACAATTTCATATTGTACAGTATTTACATAATTTAGGAGTATCATAAACATTCAATATGATTAGTCAAATAGGCTCATTTAGGAAGACAATGATGTTCAACTCACCCGTCACAAAGAGAGAAACAGCAGAGCTTGATTGTGATGAGACTGATCTTCCATCAATGTGTCCTTTACACGTGTACTGGCCAGCATCAGATCTTGCAGATCGTTCAATAGTGAGTGTGTTCCCATCTACAGTGTACTTCTTAGACACTTCAGTGCTGCCTTTATACCACTCATATCTCCAGTTACTGTAAACAGAGATCATCGTACATGCCAGACTGACTGTCTCTCCAATGACTACACTGTTTGGTGTCACAGTCAGTGTAGGTCTGGGTAAATCTGTAAAGAAAGACAAAAATATGAAGTGACTCAAACAGCTCATTGAGAGGAAGAAATTACCTTTTAAATGCATCACAAAACTTTTTTTTTTTTTTTTCTTTCAACTTGTGTGCTTTTCCTGGTCAAGTCAGAGTGAACTGCTGTGCTAATAGTCTCATGAGACCAACAGCCAAGGTTATATATTCGAATGTCAGTTGTGGTCCAGGAAAAAAGGGTATACAACATTAGAACAACACAAAGGTGAGTAAATGATGACTTCATTTTTATTTTTGGTTGAACTATCCCTTTCACAGAGATGGGCACAAATACATCAAAAAGTATTTAGTTACAAATACAAATATAAATACAAGCTCATCAAATGTATTCATTTAAAATACAAATATACTGGTGTGAGAAATGAATTTAATTAAAATACAAATATACTGGTGTGAGAAATGTATTTAATTAAAAGTAATTTGTAATTTAAAAATACAAAAATAAAAACAACATTTACAAGCAGTCATTTGAAGTGCAAGAGAGTGCCATTACCTTTAGTAATACTTGAGTTACATGAGAGAAAAAAAAGTGCTTTCCCTCCTTTTATAACTTATAAACAACATATTCTTTAACCCTAAAACTAGATCATATATCCAATATATTGATCCTTATTTCTTCTAACTTCTTATTTACACTTAAGGCACAGTTGACTGTGTTTACAATTCAGAAATGAAGTGAAGTGTAGTGTGGCCAAGTATGGCGACCCATACTCAGAATTTGTGCTCCGCATTTAACCCATCCAAGTGCACACACACAGTGGTGAATACAGTATATATTGTGGTGAATTCAGTAAGATTTTCATTCTGAATGAAATCACAGTCTCTCAACAGAATATGTGATCACAGTAAAGTGAGTTTAGGAGGACAATGATATTAAACTCACCCGTCACAGTGAGATAAACAGCAGAGCTTGATTGTGATGAGTTTGGTCTTTGATCTCTCTGTCCTCTACACTGATACTGATCAGATGTAATTACTATTTTTATTGTACTATTTCATATGTAATTATTATTATTATTACTATTATCATTATTACATTGAAATGTACCTTCAACTGTACAATAATATATTTATGTCACAATTTCTTCAAGTTAAACCAAATAACATGCATATCAGGTCTTTTGCAGTTTAATATCCATAGACACTAGTCCATATTGCGATTTGATTTAAGTATACTGACGTACATGATATTCATCCATTCATCTTGATATGCATCCACAATTCGACAAATTTCATGACATTCCTAGTTATAAATGTTTCCACAATGCCATCTGCATTTTCCACATTGTGGAAATTACACGGTCCTATAGCAGTTTTTCAGGTATGTTTACATATACAAGAAATTTGTTTTGGTGACAGAAGTTTCCACAGGACAGAGAGTTTACAGTAACAAAACAGAAAATAATAAGAATAAAAATAGAATAAGTAAATATAGGAAATAACAAAATAAAAAAAATATACAAAATAAAAAAAAAAATTAATTAATTGATTAATTAAAATGCTTACTCTTTTACTTAACACGAAATAATAATATTCTGTTCTGTTCTGTGTAATTTCTGCTGCCAGCTCGTTTCCAAGAATAGGTCTACATAATGTTAAACTATACTTAAAACCCTTAAAATTAATAACATTTCTGCAATCGTTTAACCTTCACCTGTCGTGTTTTTTTCTTGGATTGTCTGAGGAAAAAAAAAACTGTTCTTATACCTGGCTGTTCTGGTGCTCAGTGCTATGCATTGCAATACTAAAGAAATGTCCTTTAGCGTCGGCGCCGATAGCCTTGTGGGCAGCACGCCGACATGCAGCGTCTTTGCACTTCGGGTGTCCTGTGTTTGAATCCCGACTCGAAGACCTTTCCCAATCCCGCCCCCACTTTGCTTCCTGTCCTATCACAATAAAGGCAAAAATGCCTAAAAATAAATCTTTAAAAAAAAAAAAGAAAAAAGAAATGTCCTTTTGCTACATCTGTTTCATTGTGAATTTATAAAATTTAATCTTTCTCATTAACATCTGACCTGTGTGCAAATGTTACTGTATTCAGCTCTTTAAAACAAGTATCAAAATCGCTGATAACTGCAGTTCTGCAGTAAAATCCACTTCTGGATTTTAACATAATGGATCAAATTGAAGTGCTTCAGTCCAATAGATATGTGGCTGATAGAAGTATAAGAAAAGTGTTGAGCCACAAATATTGATTTCAAATGAACATTAAATAGATGTGAATATGAACACTCACCTGATATAGTCAGTGTAACAGCAGCACTGATGTCTGATCTCTCTCCTCTACAGCTGTATTCACCACTACCAGACACAGGTGTGATGGTGTAGACTCCATCAGTGACGTGTCTGATGACTGAACCATCTTTAAACCAGCTGTATGTCCACTGATCATTTCCTCCTCCCTGTATGTCACATGTGAGAGTGACTGTCTCTCCTCTGAACACATGCTGATCTGGCCTCACCTTCACTGCAGCTTTTACTAAAAAAACATAAAAGAATATACTGGTTGAAAAAGCTTTACAGTATCATGATCACTATTATGAACTAACAACATTGTTAGGTGAAAAACAATGCATTAAATTTACAATCTGATTTGCAATGTTTGTAATTATTGGTAAAAAATGAAATGCTGATGCCTACATGTTTTTTTTGTTTGTTTGTTTGTTTTTTGTGTATTTGCATATCACACAGTAGCAACTTATACAACATTTGCGGCATATTCATGATTTTATACATGCAATAAATGTTCAGTATAACTAGCAAAACAATACATATCCTAAGTTTGCAAATTTACACAGATATTCATTTTAAACACTCACCTGCTACAGTCAGATTAACAGAAGCACTGAAGTCTGATCTCTTTGCTTCACAGCTGTATTTACCACTTTCAGACATATCAGATGTGATGGTGTAGATACTCTTAGTGGTGTCTGGAATGACTGAACCATCTTTAATCCAGCTGTATGTCCACTCAATGTCTCCTCCTCCCTGAATGTCACATGTTAGAGTAACTGGTGTCACTTCCACTACAGGTGTTGCTGATAAACAAAGAAGTAAATATTGAAAAAGCATCACAGTTTCATGTCCACTGTTATGGCCTCAAAATTTATGAGAAAAGCACTGCATTAAAATAAAGACCATGTTTACTTGCGGTTGTGGTCGGTCTATTAGCCTCATTTGTGGTTTCCTCATAAACCTGTCCCTGATGATTATTCTCTGTCCGGTCACCATTATACAAAGTTGCCTTTTCCCTCACTGTTCCTCCTGTTATTTGAGTTGTTTATTAAACTGTGAGAGTTTAGGACTGTACCTTCTGTCTCCATCTCCTTGCCTCGCAATTACAACCCATGAATTTTAAAGGAGATCGAATGCCATTCAGACTTTTCACAGAATGATTAAAAGCAGCTCACAGCAGGTTTAAAGCTTTTTGTTTGGACTGCATTTATAGCTGTTGAACAGTTCCCGTTCTGACCAGTAGATGGGACTGTTTTCATTCGGCAGGTTTTCAAAAAAAAAAAGAGACCTTATAACTTTATAACCTATAACCGAGTCCCAAAACACACTTGTAGCCAATCAGCAGAGGCAGGATGCAGCTGGGGAAATGACCATGTCCCATATCAAAACTCAAAATGTCATTTTCACACCTAAACTACATACTGTACAGGCACCATTGTGCAGATTGATCATAAACACAGATAAAAGGCTTCCTACCAAAGTGGCCTTCCTTCACAAAACTTATATCTATCAGTTTTATCACAGGTAAAATGTAAAATGTTTCAATACAAACATTTCAGTCAAATGCAATTTATGCAAAATGTCAAAGAATGAATGACAGAATGAAAGAATAAATGAATGAAGGAATAAAGAAAGGAAGGAAGGAGGGAAGAGCAGACCACATAATAAGAAATATGAACAGAAACCTCAGTAAAGACACAAATGTTATGTGTCCAAATAGACAAATACTACAACACAATAAACAATAGTTTAATAAGGTAAATAAAATTTGCTGGGGTACTGCACAGTACCTTCAGTGAGTCCAGAGTGGATGAAGGACATCAGCACTAAAAGTAAAAAAACACAGATATGAAGAATCAATCAACACAAATCACTGAAACACATTTTTTCTACAATGCATGCATAATTATACTACTATTAATTTAATATAACTACTATTTATTTTGTATTTCATTTAATTTTGTAATCATTTAGAAGTGATATATAATTGTACATGAAGGCTGGAAGTGAAAAACTCCTTATATTCAGATGTGCATAATTATTAGGCAGGTTTTGTTGTTGTTGTTGTTGTTGTTACAAATAAAATGAGCCAAAAAAAAAAAAAAAGATTTTACTTAGACTGAAAAGTCAAAAATTATGAAATGCCTATGAGAAGGATGTAATGTTAATGTAAGAATTTTCCAAATTACGGCATGACCATTGGACAGCGAAATCTTCACTGGGTCAGCACAGTTAGAAAAAACAGGTGGAGAAGAAAAGACACGTGTTAATTGTGAAAGAACTGAGAATTAATGTAAAGAATTAGGTGTAAAACCATCAGGAACCATTTAGTCTCCTGCGCCAGTGGAATGTGTCAGATTCTCAGAGACTTAAAAATATCCTAAAAAATGATCCTCACTTAATAAGAATAACATGCTGAAGTGCTGTGAAATACATGAAGACTGGATTTTATAGGCTTTATAGACAGATAAGTTGAGAGTGACTCTTGAAGGACCACCATCACATCCTCTTACCACTCTGAAGAATTTCAAGAAAAGTGTCTCGGCTGCCTCAAAGCTTTCCATTTTCTGTCACAAAGGGTATCTGAGTTGATGTCTTTTTCCACTAGATGGCGCTTGAGTGCTTTTTTTAATTCTCATCTTGCCTTTGTATGTCACCTCCTGTTTTGTCCTCCACATGAGATGCAATGAAGTTATAACAAGGTTTAAAGTGTTTCTCTTTATGAATATAAGCCTCCGTTCAAAAAACTTCAAGATGGAATTCCTTCTTTTAGCTCGCAATACGGCTGCCCACCACTTCTGGTGTGTGTTCACAGTGCGTGAGTGTTCACTTAAATGGGTTAAATGCAGAGCACAAATTCTGAGTATGGGTCACCATCTGTAAAATTAATCCTGCCTAATAATTAAGCACAGCTGAATACAAATAGTTTTTCACTTCCAGCCTTCATGAACAATCATATATCACTTATAAATGATGAAATACAAAATTAATAGTAGTTATTAAACTGTGTATGCTTAACGTGTATATAATACCCTTTGAATGTTAAGTTCATGATGGGTTTCTTGGTGGTGCTGGAGACTAATGGTTCCTTCTATCACGTATAAATAATTAAATACAGAATTAATAGTAGTTATTAAGATTGAGGTGTTTTGGAATTGGTAAACCTTGCACTTTTGTTAGTCTCTATTGTCCCTTGGCTTCGTATTGTATTTTTTCTTATTGTATCTGCATTGTAATGTGTCCTTGGGCAATGGAAAGGCACTAAAAAAAAAAAAAAAAAAACTTGGTGGGTTTTTACATACACATGGTCACATTTAGACACTTACGATGTTTTCACATAAAGTATATTTTAAATGAATCAAACCCAGTTCAGTTAAAGCAGTGGTTTTCAACCTGTGGGCCACAGCTCTGCAGTGGGTGGTGACAGTATTGCAATTTAATTAAATGATCATTTAATAAAAATTATATGTAAAAATTATAAGTTATAATTCAATGTACGATTAAAAAACAAAACTATTACTGTGTATTCACTATTCAAGCTTGCTGATCGTGTAAGAATAACCCGCCAGTTTATTTACCATATATTTGCTGCATAGAGTAACTGCAGTCTTCAACAGATAAACATGGATAAATGGTTATCAAAAGGGTCACTGAAAAGGACAAATACAGAGGTCTATTCCCTTACAAGTAAGAATAAGTCTCAAGCAATACTAAAAAAAGACAAAAAATAAAGCCAAATTAAGTAAAATACAGCTCTGTGTTGCTGAAATTAAGCTTCAAATTATTTATTTTATTTTCACTTAATATTTTTAGATTTACACCACTATGGACCACAAAGATGACTGACAATAAGCATACAGTTTGGGTTGGAGGTATGGTTCTGTTCTGGGCAAGAACTCACTGCACATCCATGCAGCCTAGCATGAATAAGAGCAGGGAGAGCAGCAATAACCCCCAAAACAAAACCATATGTCGATATTCCCCCAATATAAACTGACAGTGAAAATGTCAAAACCTTAGTCAACAAGAATGTTGCCCTTAACCAGATGACCTAATGAGTATGTTGCCAATACCTGAAAGCTTCAGCAACAAAATGTTCTCAATAACAACCATATAGCCTTAAGACCACGTGCTCCCAATAACACCAGACAGCTTAGGAACAAGCATGCTCCCAATAACAACTATACAGAACAAACGTGTCTGATAGCAGAACAACAACAACAACAACAACAGTGAACAATGACTGTTTATCATTTCTCCCCAGAGCTGCACCACGGCAGAAACGGTTCCACCCACACTATGGTCACTATTTCCTGTCTCACCCCAAACTG
>JAHKKF010495946.1:0-12688 GCA_019740295.1 Labeo calbasu | reverse complement strand
TATTGTATAAAAAATTATTTGCATTCCGATTTTGACATCAAAGGCACAAAAATATATTTTTTCTCTTATTTCATGGAGTTTACCCGTTTACCTCCACTGGCTACCAGTGTTTTTCTGCAACCACTATGCGCGCGCAGCTGCAAATGACGTCACTGTGACGTCTACTCGAAATTGGTCTATAAAATAAGTTATTAGGGAATTAATACATTATGACAGGTTTAACTAATAACAATTTATTGATTACTTAATCTATGAATCATATAAAATGTCTATTTGTTGATGATGAAGTAATTATTAATAAATGGTTTAATTCTTCATGAGTTATATATTAAGTCCTGATTATCTCTGCATTAGTTAAGCATGAATTAATGCATTTTTGTGCATCTGTATTGTAAAGTGTAACATATATACATTCATGTTTATTTGCAAAAAAACAGATAACATTTTTAAAATTAAGTTCTTTTACATTGTTATCATGTTTTTATTGTGTTAGATGGTTGTATTTTTTTTTTACCTATTCAAAATAACCTAACTGCAGTTTGATTGAGATTAAGTGGAATGCACAATGAAAAAAAAAAAAAAAAACATGATTATTGCAAATTGTTAAAACTGGAGTCATCCGTTTTCGCAAATGAACTTTTCATCTATACACTCCACCCCAGTAGGTGGCGGAAATGCACCAAAGGTGGTTTTCCAACCGCCATGAAATCCAAAGAAGAAAAGAAGTTTGCAGAGGATCCAAAGAAAATCTCCGAACGATCCCTGTTCCAGAACTCATCTTTATCGTGATCCGGCAGAGCAGGTGGCGCTGTGCAGCTATTTAGTTGGTTCGCAGCCTGATAGTAAAACTCCTAGAAGAAGAAGAAAATGAAAACGAAGACGAACGAAATGTTTGCGGAAATGGTGTCGTTGTTTGCGTATTTACATCTAAAGCCAATTACTGTATCTGTTCATTCATAAAGCTTGTAATTATTAAGTACAAATTGGGAGAATGAGTACTTTTTGAGCAGGGATCAGCTTTCTTTTTCATTCAGTCCAAAGTTCTATGAATGTTTGTGATTAGAGTTTGTAGATAATAAAAGAGGAAAGTCATGGCTATAGCGCACGCTGCCACAGAGTATGTGTTCACGGATTTCGTGCTCAAGGAGCCCGCATCAGAAAACAGGTACAAAGGTATCCGGTTAGAGACGGCGCTGGATAAGATGGTCACCTGTGTGGCTGTGGGTCTACCTCTGCTGCTCATCTCTCTCGCTTTCGCTCAGGAAGTGTCTGTCGGTATGTGATTTTCTCACACACGTCATAGATAGATCATCAGAGATTATATGCGTAAAAATGCTGTTTCGCTTCTCTGTTTAGTTTGAAAGAGTTTCATTTAACAGAAACTATTTTCTATCTGATCATGCTGATCTATGTATTGTTAAGAGCAGTAAAGGCATGCATGACTTGAACTGCATTTCTTACGTGCCGCATTTGATTTGGGCGTTTTATACTGAGCTTTCGTTTAATGCAAACATTTTTGTATAGCATATTCAATGGCAGATCAGTTTCCACTATAATTATATTGTACTCAATACACAATGAAAAACATCCCACACCTGGAGGATTCTAGAAATGTGAGTGCGCAGAGGAAATGGGCTTCCTTAACTTTAATTTTCAAAAAACTGAAGTAATTTTCAGAGTAAGTAGCTACAGCAGCTATTCTCTGAACATAATCAGCTCTGAATAGGTGTGTTCCTGTTGCTAGCAGTTGCTGCAGGTCAATATAGCTCAGCTTCAGAGGTATTTGAAATATGCATACTCTTTTGATAAGGCTTTAGAAGGTGTGACCTGGGCCGCATGAATGCACGGCTTAAATGGGGCCCCTGGTAAGGGGAAATTTGTTGAGAAGAAAAAAAAAATCCGGAGCTCACGGTGTACTTAAATGCAAGGCTAAGAGATGATGCAGAAGCAGATCATAGCAAAGGTTGATCATATGCATTCAGTAGCTTGATACAATAGACTTTATTCAAATAGATAACTTGTTTTTCATCTTAACATAGTTGAGCTCACAGTAAAACGGGTTGAGCCACCACACACTAGACCTAATAAACATTTTTAGATGCATTGCAATGCTGATGTTAATAATTATGCATAAGTGTAGTTAAACAGGCCTATCAGACATATGAATGTACTGTGAAAGCCATGCTTAAGTAAAAGCACAGATATCTTACTAAAAAAATGATTTTGGTGTAAGTTGAAGTCATACATAAACATACCTAAGATTGAAAATAAAAGTACAAGTAAATGCAAAACATGTGGCTTTGCATGGTTAAATGACAGTGCTGTCATCACTTAGGGTGTACTCACTTTTGTTGCCAGCTGTTTTGACAGTAATGGCTGTATGTTGGGTTGTTTTTAGGGGACAGTAAATATACACTGCTATGCAAGCTGCACATTGACTACTTTTGTGAGATACTGTGCATAATATACACATAATATACACATTCATGGCCAAAAATATCGGCACCCTTGCAATTCTGTCAGAAAATGCAATCCTTCTCTCCAAAATTGTTGCAGTTGCAAATGTTTTGGTACTCGCATGTTTGTTTATTTATTTATTTTTTTATTTTATTTTTTTTTTTTCAGTTATTATTGACCCGGTGGCCTTAATTTAATTAAAAATGCTAAAATGCAACTTTGATAATAAACACTCAAAAATGTACGTAATGTGTAGCACATTACAAAGGTTTCACTTGGTAATATTAGCCTAGTTATTGCATTAGCTGTCAAGAATAACTATCATGATTAAGAATTTTTTAGATCTATTATTTCTTTTGGTTAATGTAAATAAATTATTTCAGTATTATTAAGTTGAATTGGTGATTTTTAAAAAAATGCATGTGTAGAGTAAGATTTGTGAAAACATAAATAAACTTACCAGCCTGATAGAAAGATCCACAAGCAGAAAGACATATTTGTGAAGGCGTGAATCAATTTGCACAGAAAGTTTTGTAAAGGTGTACATTTACCTTCACCTTCTTACATGTTCTGTAATGTTAGTTCATAATGCATTTAACCAACGTTTACGCATACAATTTAATGCTACATAATTTTATATAGATCTCTGTGTAAAATATGTGCATATATGTAGTTCATGCAGTGGTATTTCTATGTATTTTATATGGCAGACCTATAGGTTTGGATGTTTTGGTAATGCCATTTATTACTGCAAAATTACAGGCTGATTAATTTTTAAGATTGAGTAAAAGTAGGCTGTAGTTCTTGTGGATGAAGGGCCCCTCAAGAGGTAAAGCCCAGAGGCCCCTTAATGCGGCCCTGGGTGTGACAGGAGATTATGCTGTATGTTACATATGTTACATTAAGTGCATTACATTAAGCTATACTGAATTTAGTAGCATTATTATAAGCAAAGAGTAGTGTATTTTATATCACAAAATAATCTTTTTTTCCCCATTTAAAACATAAAGTTCTGCACTAAAAATTTCATAATATCTATGTGCTACACATCACACTTTTGTATCATAATTTTTATTTCACATCAAACAATATAATCCTTGTTGACAATTTTGAAAAACAGTTCTGCAAGTGTGGCGTGAAGATTAAAGTTTAAAAAATTGATTGCATAACAGCTCTTAGGTGGTGATACACTAAGAATGTTATTTATTAAAAGACATGCCTTTTACACTGGGTTGAAAGTTGAAAGATATTAATAACATGTTGTTTACAATTCTATTAATATTAGATGCTATCATACAGTCACAAGAGAACAAACGTTATTGTTTCTCGAGTGTTAAGCAAGCACATTTGAGCTTTCATTTATCATATTTGATGTGCTCTATGAATGTGTGTCATCAGTGTTTTTATATGTATTAAAGCCTAAATGAAATCTTGTTATATAAAGAAGTTGTGTACTTAATTGTATACACTGCAAAAAGGACACCTTAAACTGTAACCAAATAATAATTAGGGATGTGTGATAATAGTCAACTAAACGGAACTGCTGCTGCTTGTCGACGTGGGCTTTACTGTTGAAATTTAGCCATTTTATTGTTACTTTTAAAAAAGAATACATTATTTTAAAATGTGGATATCTGAAGTGGATAGCAAATTTATTTAATTTCACCCCAGGCCTTGCATGCTTTTTTTCGTGTCACTCAGTGCCTGCTCAGAAATGTCCACTTGAAAGATCAGTGAGGTGTGGGAGCGTATTTACTGGTTTAAAGGGGGGAACATTATGAATGAAAGAGAACAGAGGTTCTTCAGAAAAAATCTGTTGAGATTTCTTTCTTTTTTTTCGTTATCTTTGTATAATGCCTAATAAAATAGTGTTTATTGATGTATGGTTTGTTAGGATAGGACAATATTTGTCTGAGATACAGCTATTTGAATATCGGGACTTCTGGAATCTTTTGGAGATTTCTTTTTTTCCATTATCTTTGTATAATGCCTAATAAAATAGTGTTGATCAGCGCAGCGATGTTTTTTTTTATTTACAGGAGTAACCAAGGTAAGCGCTGTGATTCTGCTCGTCTAAAAGCACCACCTAATGTCAGGGTGTAAATTTGCTTTTTCATTCAGCACTTCTGCTGCTTTTGTTGCCGTCAGTGTTGTAAATTTAAACGGTTTGATGGAAAATAAGATCGACTTGAATAGTAATGTATCTGGAATTATTTCACTGTTTGATTCATAGATTAAGTATTTCAAAATAATATCTGCAGTGTAAATGTTCAGAGTGAATTGTACTCGTATAGTGAGGCAGAGGCTAAAAACACCACAAGCACAAATGCTTGAGTTTGTGTAGCAGACAAAACTGCACTGCTTGTTCACACAGAGAGAACAGTTGGGGCTGGAACACATCAGCAATGACGTTATGTAAATTGGTTGGTTTGCATGGAGTCGACTGGAAAATTCTGCCATCGTTTACTCACACTCTTCTGAGCGCAAATTAAGAATTTTTTTTTTTTTTTTTGAAATCTGAGATTTCTGTCCCTTCATTAGCAGTCTATGTAACTACCAGTTTTGACACTTCATAAAGTTCATAAACTAATTGTAAAAGTAATCCATATGAAGTTTTCTGAAGAGACTGTATAGCTTTATATGATGAACAGATTTAATTAAGGCTTTATGAATGTAGTTTTACAGCTAAAAGGAGTGATTAAACCGACAATAAATGTCTTTATTTTCTCCCTCTGTTGTTGTTATAATGCTGTATGACCTTTCATTTCCAGACCACAAAAAGGGAAATTTGAAACAATGTCTTGCTTGTGCTCATCTGTATAATAACAGTAAATAGCGACCAGCTTCAAGCTTTAAAGATGCAAAAGTATTTTCTAATTTGTTTTCTATCTAAAAAAAAAAAAAAATCTGATTTTCATTTTTCTAGGTACGCAGATTAGTTGTTTCTCCCCTACAAAGTTCTCATGGCGTCAGGCTGCTTATGTGGATTCGTACTGCTGGGCGGCAGTGCAAACACAGGACACAGGAGGCCTGCCACTATGGCTGCATAAGGTAAACCCATAAAACATTTTCACTCTTTTTACTGGTTTCTCCTTAGTTTTGCATTCCAAAGCTGTCACAATTACAAATAATTTGAGTATTCCATTTTAACTGGGAAAAAAAAAATCCAGTTTACAGTTGTAATCAGTGAAATTCTGATAAATCTGTTATTTAAAAGGACTCATTCTTTTAGGAACAAAGCAAGTCACATATTTTATAAATGGGTCATTAAATCATTCACTCAACTGATTTGTGGGTTTGTTTGAATCTCTTTGAGTTGGTGAAGTAGGACGAAAAAACGTATAATGTATCAAACTTAATCACTTAAGTGAGTTACGAGCAATGTCTCATTACAAGCAACAGCATTACACAGGGTTCCCACGGGTCCTAGAAATCCTTGAAAGTTTATGAATCTAAAAAAAAAAAGTCAAGGCCCTGAAAAGTTTTTGAAAATAAATGAACTTATTAAGGCTGAGATGACTCCATATTTAATGTATACAGACTTTGTGACTGGGATAAAGTCCAGTTGCTGTTTATTTCTTTGCTCTTGGCTGGCATGTGGCATTGCTATGGCCTGCTTGTGGCCCAGCTCTGGCAAACAGGAGCGTTCCACCCAAGTGCCATCATTCCACGCTGCATGTGGGTCAGATCATCATTCCACATGTGCATGATGTGGGCCGGATCTGGGATGACACTGTTGCAATCTGGGATCTTGCAAGGTAACATGATGTAACCTTGCTCTCACTTGAAAAGTCCTTGAATTTGAGGGTATTGGACCTGGAAAGTCCTTGAAAGGTCCTTGAATTTGAAGTTAACCAAAGTGTGGGAACCCTGATTACAATCCATTAAGGGATTTGATTAGGAGACATAAGAGAGTGTGTTGTATAATAGATTATTAATAATAATCTAGTTTTGAGGTCATTAATGTGTGGCTTTATTTTTTAGAATTTGAAGACATACAGTCATGGCCAAAAATATCAGCACCCTTGCAATTCTGTCAGAAAATGCAACTCTTCTCTCAGAAAATTGTTGCAGTTGCAAATATTTTGATACTTGCACGTGTATTTATTTTTTGTCTGCATTAGAACAACACAAAAAAAAGAGAAGAAAAATCAAATCTGATACAATTCCACACAGAACCCAAAAATGCATTGGACAAACTTATTGGCACCCTTAACTTAATATTTGGTAGCACCCCCTTTGGAAAAAAATTACTGAAATCAATCGCTTCTTGTAACCATGAATGAGTTTTCAGGTCATTCAGATTTGAAGGATACCTTCTCCCAACTGGATTCAGATCTGTACTCACTGCTGTAACCATTTCTGAGTGCTTTTTGAAGTGTGTTTTGGGTCATTGCCCTGCCAGAAGACCCATGACCTCTGGTGGAGACGCAGCTTTCTGACACTGGCCACTTCGTTGCGCCCCAAAATTCTTTGGTAATCATCAGATTTCATGATACCGTTTACTCAGTCAAGGCATCCGGTGCCAGAAGCAGCAAAGCAACCCCAAAACATCTTTGAACCTTCACCATGTTTGACTGTAGGGACTGAGTTCTTTCTTTGAAGGCCTCATTTCTTTTTCTGTAAACGGTGCCATGATGTCCTTTGCCAAAAAAGCTCTACTTTTGTCTCATCTGTTCACAGTACGTTCTCCCAGAAGAATTGTGGTTTTATCACATAAGTTTTGGCAAACTCCAGTCTTGCTTTTTTATATCTTTGTGTCAGCAGTGGTGTCCTCCTGGGCCTCCTACCATAGCGTCCCTTTCATTCAGATGGCGACGGATAGTGCAAGCTGACACTGTTGTACCCTGTGTCTGCAGATGTTAATCATGGTTCTTTGGAAGTTAATCAGGGTTCTTTATCTACTGTTAAAACAATCCTTTGTTGTAATTTTTCATTAATTGTTCCGTCCACGTCCAGGTGAGGTTCACTACAGTGCCATGGGCTGTAAACCTCTTGATGATACTGCGCACAGTGGACACAGAAACATTAAGATCTCTGGAGATGGACTTGTAGCCTTGAGGTTGTCTCATGTTTTTCCACAGTTTTTTCCCTCAAATCCACAGACAACTCTTTACACTTCTTTTTTTTCTCCATGCTCCATGTTACTTGCCACAGTTGTGTCTAAATACAATTACAGGGGAATCACATGCTTGAAAAGCAATTATTTCTTACAATTTTGACAAGGTGCCAATAATTTTGTCCAGTCCAATTTTATCAAGTGTGACTTTTCTTCTTAGTTTTTTTGTTGCAGTGCAAATAAAAACATTAAGTGCATGAATACCAAAACATTTGCAACTGGAACAGTTTTCTGAGAGAAGTGTTGCATTTTCTGACAGAATTGTAAGGGGGCCCATATTTTTGGCCATGACTAAATAAATGGAAGAAAATCATATATGTATTGTAGGACAACTTGGCCCCTAAAATGCACTTCTCTCCTTTTTCTCTGCAGTTTTTCCCATATGTCTTGTTGCTGGTGGCAGTATCAGTTTACATGCCAACATTGTATTGGCGGTTCACGGGAGCTCCTGTACTTTCTTCTGATCTGTCCTTTTTAATGGAAGAACTGGACCGTTCCTATAACAGAGCCATCAAACTGTCTAAATGCAGGACAGAAAAAGTGGATCCAGAGTCAGCCCACATGGGCTCACACAGGTAAACCTTCAGTTCTTCTTGACATACTTGTAGGGTGACTGGGTTTACTGAGCACACAGAGCTGTCACATGATTTCACTCTGTGTGGGGTTACTGAAATGCACAAACTAACCTCCCATTAGTATGTTTCTATATAAACAGCTTTTTTCACAAACATTTTTCTTTTCATCATCATCGTCTCACCAATCGTAACAGTTTCTATCACATGCCTATAACATTTAAAGTCCTGTTATTCTTGCATGTCTTTTCTTTAGCTCTGTGAGGGATAACACCGAGAGCTTTAAATATCCTTGGGTGGAAAAGTACCTGATGACCAAACGCTTTTCTCGAGGATTACTGATCCGATACCTCATCTGCCGCATCATCACTTCCTTGGCCCTCATGTTAGCCTGCATCTACCTTTGCTATTACATCCGCCTCTCCGTCACAGATGAGTTTCAATGTGACATCCGAACCGGCGCTATTATCAACGACTCCTCAGTACCTCCGGCCATGCAGTGCAAGCTAGTTGCAGTGGGCATCTTTCAGCTCCTGAGCTACATCAATCTTTCTGTGTATTTGCTGCTGCTGCCATTGTGTTTTTACGCCATGTTGGTTCCGTTCAGAAGGACCATGGGGTTCTTGAAACCTTACGAGATGTTACCCACTATAAAGGAAATGCATTTTGGGCGTGTGGCCTGGGATGATCAAGCACTATATCTGCTGTTTCTGGAGGAGAATCTCAGTGAGCTGAAGAGTTATAAGTGCCTAAAGGTGTGTTGATCAGGTTTTGCTGTCTTTGTTGTTGCATAGACTCTGGGAAGAACCCCCCCCAGACATTAGCTACTTGCTGTATGATTAAGGGTGCTTTCACACTTGACCCATTGTTTCCAAACCTGGCACCTGGTGAGTTGTATTAACAAATTTGGTCCGTTCAGAAACTTTGCAGTGTGAAAGCTTACCGCACCAAAAATAAAAAGCAACATTGTAATAATTTGCATCCCTATGTCGGAACGAAGCAGTCGATCTACAGGTGTGAAAGCACCCTAAATCTGTGTTCCAGTTTTGTCTTGTCATACCCAGATAACAAGAGAGCAGGTAAAAAACCATTGAATCAGTGTTAAAACTAGTTGATTTGTCAACGTTAATATCATTGAATCTCTTTTGCACCCACAATTAATGTTGAAAAAATGTTGAAATTTCAACTAACCATATAACCTTATAATTTATAATATAGACCATTAATTACTGTACAGATGAATTATAGTAAATTTATAAGCATTTTCCATGTGATGTGAATATAGTGAAGATACTTTAAGCATTAATGTGTTGTATTAATGCATTTGTTTAACAATAGAACTACCAAGGCAGTCATTTTGACCGTTTTTCAATTTTGCAGTGTAATAAATTTGTAGAAAATTTTGTAAATGCATGTAAATTTTATGCTAGCATTGTTACTTTAGTCAAATTGCAAAATACAAAACAGTTCTTAGTATTTCTACCTTGAACGGCCAAAGCGGTCAAATTGACCGTCCACATTACAGAGTTGCCTAGCAACTTTTGTACTAGCTGTTTTTATATTCTATTGCTAAGCTAAAATTCCCGTCCATTAAAATTCAACAACTGCTGTTATTCATTTGGGAAAGGTCTAGTAGCTCTTAAACAATTATAGGCTATATTACAAAAAGAATCATATTTTTTAGGGTGATGACTTCATAAAATATGACGATAGACATTCAAAGCTTCATTTTCAAACATCAATAGAAGATTCTAATGTAAATATGACATGGCAATCAGTTCAGTCTAGTATGAAAGGTCAGAATGGCCGCTATGGCCATTCTAGTAGTTATAGTATTCCGGTAGTTCTAGTGTTAAATCCATATTGATTACAATATTCAGGGAAACAAATATATTTTAAAGGCTGCCAAAAAAATGTATTGTAATAGACTGTGCTTTTAAGAGATTGTTTTGTAATATGTGTGCTTTATGTATGCAGGTGTTGGAGTTGTTAAGAAAAGAGGAAGGTGACCCTTTTGACATCATGCAGTTGTTGCAGACACTTGGACAGGTTAAAACAGATATGGTGGACGGCAGATTGCTAGGAAAGAACCGAAAAATCTCCAGCACCACCAATGGTGACACTGAAATGAAAGGTGTGGTGGTGTTTTTTTTTTTTTTTTTTTTTTTAATTTATTTGCTTATCTTTGATCTATAAATAAATTCACAGATTAGGACTAGCATTGTCTCTGTGAAGAAGAGCAGCTCATGCTAGTGACCATTTTTTCCTAAGATGTTGATATGTAAAATCAGGAAGTTGTTGCATTGACACATAAGATCACATTCATTTCTGACCCTCTTGATGTAAACAAATGTAAATTTGTGTTTCTCTAGAGATTTCTCCTCTGCTGCAGGATGGCGGCTTGAAAAGTCATGAAGATAAGTTTGTGCGCCAGAGGGTGATCTGAGGATACGGTGACAGCCTACATCACACTGAGGCTCCAAACATCTCAAACACATAGTGGAATACATTTTTGGGAAAATGGAGGAAAACAGCGGAAGTCTCGTCCTTTCATAAATGCATAACTGAGAACTGGAGTCAGATTCTGTTTTGGTGCTTATTGTAGTGGGATTGGGGTGACTTTAATTTTCCACATTCAGTTTTATAGTACCGTTCGTAATAACATTTTCACTGCAGAAAATGTCTGGCTCAAAGAGTTATTCTGTATCACTATTGTAACGACGGTCCTGACATATTTAGTTACATGCTCACATTGTGACCAACCCAGACAAAGGCTGCCTGTGAACATTTCCTGATTCGCTCGGTCTGAAATAATGGGAAAATTGTAATAAACTGAAAGAAAACGTTAATCTGTGTCTTTTTTTAAATAAAGATTGTGGGAAGAGATGAAAGAAAGAAATGGAATAATGCATAATCTGCTGTGTCTGCCAAGACTGATGTTGTCAATTTGTTTGCCTTTTTGTGTCTGTGTTTTTTTTTAAATACTTATGTGAATTATGTTTTGTGTCTGTTTCTTTGCTTTGAAAATAAAGGTAGATTTTTACGCTAGTTGTGGAATTGTTGCCTAAAGTACAGGTGTTGCCATAAGTTACCTCACCTGTTTGGAAAATCCAAAAAAATATGAGTAGTTTTAACAAAATAAGAGGATTCATAAAAATTGAAGTTTGTTTTCACTGCCCTGAATAAGCTATTTCACATAGCATGTGTTTACATCCCCATCTGTTGGTTGTAATTTAAAATGGTGCTTGCATGTTCCATGTAGTTCAGGGTAAGTGCAATCATGACCTAGATAGCAAGAGAGCAGGTGAAAACTTTTGAATCAATGTTAAACATAGTTGATTTATCATTGTTAATGGAATTGAATTACAATTTCTTGACTATTAATTCTCTTTCTGTGCTTACAATAGTGTTTCCACATAAACACTCATGCTTCCACAGCAAGAGAAATTTTAAAGTGAAATAAAAAAAAAAGAGAAATAATGTCAAATGATGTTGAAGTTGATCTTTCATAATGTAAATGTTCTGTTTCACAAATGCAAAGTTGCTGTGGCAAAACATTTATAAGGATTTAGACATCAACAATGGTGATGATCATCAAACTAATTCAGATAAACAGATCAGCTGCAATGCATGCTGGAAGTCATGAATGAGCTTTGTACTATGTTAATACCCAGCATGCATTTCTGCATAAAATTTTCTTTAGTTGATTGTGACCATTGCTGAGTTTCATACGCTGGTTCTTGATATGTAATTGATAGTGCATCATAACAGTTTTTTTTTTCTTTCTTTTCTTTCTGTTCACATAATTGCTGTACTGCTGCTTTAATCTCACGCTCCAGTACCACATATTATTCACATATAAAATAACACACTTGTGAGCAATTATTTAAACAACCTCAGAATGATTACAGTCACCATCACCTGATGGAGCTTAGTTTTCATTGCCTAAACAAATGTAATGTTGCACATTATTACAAATGAAAACCTTAAACTGAAAGGGTCTTATCTAGCAAAACGATCAGTCATTTTTTCGAAAACTAAAAATTTGTATACTTTTTAGGCACGAAAGCTCCTGTAGCACAGGCTCTGGAATGCGCGTTCTTGAATGATTCGTTCATTTTGAACGGATCTTTAAAGGTTCATGAAACCCCAGACTACTTTTTCTGAGATTTGAGCAGAGGTGTTTGTGTTGCACATCATATATGACCATGTTAGCGTCCATTAATTGTAATTGTTGGAGAAAACTGGTTATTTTTAAGCTTTTTTGCTCTATTTTCATCTTCCGGCTTTAAAATCTACATTGTGCTGACGTCACAGTTTGTGACGTGGCAATGGACTATAGTACATCGATGACGCGTCAGTGTCTCATAATTAGTGATGGGAAGTTCGGATCATTTTACCGACTCGGACCTTTGAGTCTCGTTCAGCAAAATGAACGAATGTTTTTTCGAGTCATTTCGTTCATTTCGTTCATTTTAGCAAAATATAATTAAAATGTTACCTGTTACCTCCCTAACACATCTACTGCTTACACAAACGT
>JAHKKF010495945.1:0-15660 GCA_019740295.1 Labeo calbasu | reverse complement strand
TATATATATATATATTTCATGTTTAAAAACCAACTCCAACCTTTTGAATGGTACTGCACTAGCTAATAGTTTTCACTAAAATAAAATTACATTAAATTAAAATTAAAAAAAACAAACAAATAAAACAAATTTAAATTTTTTTTATTATTATTTTATTTAATTTTATTTTTCTTAAGAAATCTTATCAACCCCAAACTTTTCAAAACTTTAAAATCCAAATCTTTTTTTTTTTTTTTTTTTACAAAAATAAAAAAAATATACATTTTAACATTACAAATTACTACAAGTACATTTTAACACAAGATCTTGTTTTGATGCCAGTTTTAGCTAATACATCAAGTTTTTGCTCTACATTTTAACCCCTTTTCGGTCACGGTTAAACATTTAACTGCTTGACTGCTTTTAATGTTAAAAGTAAATTGTAAAACTGATACTTTTAGTTCCTTATATGAATTCTCTTTGCTTGTTTCATTAAAAAAAAAAAACACACAGAAGTGATGCAACCAGTAATCTAGACACATCTTAAACTTCTGGATGTTTTTGCTTGTCTAACTATAATGAGGAAATTTCAGTTTTCCCTAGAACATGAGCAAAAGCCATCCACACTTCCTCCACATCTCCTGTTTATGCAAGAACAAACAGTACATATATGAAATCATAACTACCAGCCTCCAAGCGAGCCTCTGCCTAACACCGACCAGATTCGTACACAAACCATTTATCATTTCATCCTGACAGAATGTTTGCAAGAAAATACAAACATTACGATTTCCCCACATCTCTGTTTATTGTGATTTGCGGTCAATACGAAGGCCATATGGGTGAGGGAGCGTTTCTGTAACATCATATAATCTGCAACAACAAACAGAGCTGCTTATTATCAGCACGACCACAAGCGGCGTATTCTGTTTATTAACGACGGACAATCGCAGCCAAGAACTCGAATTCAATCTCTGGATGTATCCAAACAGTTTGATCTGCAGCGATCGCACCGGGCCTCCGAGAGGTATATCAGGACATGTTTAGACACGAACGCCCGTAAATAATCCCAAACAGGACGGCTCCCACAGGACTGACCCCTGCTCACTCATTCCGATAGCAGAATGGATGAGATCGCATTTATATTCTCCAGCTGGGCGCTGGAGCGGCGGCCGCGCACAAAACTGTAGCATATTTTCCCCCCCATCTACCTCATTTTAATTATGATGTCTGCCGAGAAAGAGCCAAGTCAGCTTCTCATCGGCCTCACATCTAATCTAATTCCTTTAATTCTCTCAATGAGCTGTAACTTAGAGCCGTCGTGAATAAAAGTTCCTCACGATGACCTAATGTAGGGCACGTATCAGGCTGGGCGGCTGCTGAGTAATGTTAAACTTTAATGCCGACTGGGTTTCGCTCTCTCTCTCTTTTCATACGCAGCTTGAACTATTTACGACCGGCCCAAAAAACGACTCCACCCTCACGCTTTGGCTCCCTTGAGACGTAGTGTGCATATAAGGGCCGAAATGCTAGCTATGAACGAGCCAAGCTGTTGTTTGAGGGGGGAAAAAAAACGTAGTAACTTCTGTGGAGAACCATCATAAACTCACCAGTGGGCATATTATTCTTTAAACATCCCCAGCTGTTGCCTGCTCCGGTCTGGATGACTGAGTCACAAGGTGGTGTTTTGATTATGGCTTTGTTGGTGGTTCGTATACGTGTTGGAATGAAGGCGAACGGTCCTTTCTTTAGGTTGCAGTTCAGATGCAGTCCAACGGCTAATTGGTTAATTCAAGATTATATGGTTTTCGGCTCACCCTGAACGGACTTGTATTGGGTTAAAAAACAGCCAGGAGGAGCGCAACAGACTGCAACAGAACGCAGGGGTCTTGAGATGAGTGTTAAAAATGTATTTTTAACTTAACACGCTGGCTAAAAACATAGCGCGCATGGCGGGACGCTCAAAAAAAACCTGTGAGGTACGACACGGGAGTCAGAGACGTCAGTCTGAATGTGTAGGGCTGTGAAAACAAACTCACTCTCAGCATGTTAATTACATCACAACTAAAATCCAAAATGGAACATTATTTATTTTTCTGTGTGTTCGATGCTTTTTTTTTTTTGAGAAGCAAATGATCATGTGACACTGGAGACTGGAGCAATAATACTGAAAATTCAGCTTTGCATCACAGGAATAAATTATATTTTAAAATACATTCAAATAGAAAAGAGTTGTTTTAAATTGTAATAATATTTCATAATATTTCCTGTACGTTTGATCAAGTAAATGCAGCTTTGGTGAGCATAAAAGATATTAGAAACATGGAAAAAAAAAAAAAAACAACCCCAAAGTTTTGAACAGCGGTGTACACAAGTGTGACAAATCCCTAGTTTTAACGTCAACATGAAATCAAAATTGCCCCCATTCAGCTTCTTAATGCTTCTTGTAATCGTGAAAATGTAAAAAACATGCTCAGCTTTTGACGAAAAAGCTGATTTCACTAGTCACCCTTACTAGTTTAAGTCCAACCACTGATCATAGAAAACACAAATCAATTAATTCACTACAGACGAAAGAAGTGTCAATTTCTCATTGCATGTATTTTAGAGTAAAAAGAGATATCACACTACAGAAGTAACAACGGTTGCACACGCTGTACAGCATCACTGACGGATTGGAAGAATTTGGTAACTGATTAGTCCATCAGTGCACTTCAAAAATAACCAAACTCAATCATCACTACAAACTCCCAATCAAGCAACTCCAAGTTGAAACCAAAAGCCCAGCCGTGACAATTTCTTTGTAACAGTCAGCGGTAGAAGACATAGTATGGTTAGATCTTACCTTTTTGAGGTGGCCGCTGCGGGTCCCCACGAACACCACCGAATGACCTCCGTAAGTGTAGGCGGCTACGGACGCCATACCGTCTGTGCGGTCATCAAACAGAGGGGTGCCCTCAATGACCCTCAGTCCTCCAAGAGGCTGGTTCAGAACCAGGCCACAGAAATCGTCGCCAATCTGCTTGGGCTACGGGACAAAACGGGAAACAAAGAAGCATAACTAGTTAATGTTCATAAGATTGGTTTTGATTCATGTTTTAAGCCTGAAATAAGTAATGTGTAAAAGCAGTAATTTTATTTTAACATAAATATAAAATAAAAAAATATAATAAAATAAAATAAAATGTAATTTAATTAAATTTAATTTAAATTTTGTTTTAGTTTTATTATTAGTAAATAAATATTTTTTTCCTAAACAAATAATTAAAAAAAAAATTAATGTAAATGTAAAACAATAAAATATTCAGAATTATCAGAAACAACTATACAATGACACTGTTAGCAAATCTGTTGCAATGATTTAAAACAAACAAAAAAAACTCAAAATAAAAATAATAAAATAAACATCCAAATAAATAAATAAATAAAATACATAGTATAAAATTAATTAAATGCTAAAAAATAACTACATGATAGGGTTAGCAATTCAGTTACAGTGATTTTTATAAATCGCTGTAAATAAAAGAGTAAAATGAATAAAATAAAATAAAATAAAATAAAATAAAATAAAATAAAAGGTACCGCTTTCTCACAAAAAACCAAAGCAACAAATAAATAAATGGTATAAAATTAATATAAACTAAATAAAAATAACTACACTACAGAGTTAGCAATTCTGTTACAGTGATGTTTAAAATAAACAAAAATAAATAAATAAAATAAAAAGTAAAGTAAATTAAATTAAAATAAAATAAAAAAAGTGTAGCTTTATCACAAAAATCACAAAACAAAGCAACATAAATAAATGGTATAAAATTAATATAAACTAAAAAATAACTACACTGTAGAGTTAGCAATTCTGTTACAGTGATGTATAAAATTAAATTAAATTAAATTAAATTAAATTAAATAAAAAAAAAAATAAAAATAAATAAAGTTGAGCTTTATGACAAAAATCACAAAACAAAGCAACAAATAATTATTACCAAAATAAATAAATACATAAACTACTAAAGGACAGGGTTAGCAATTCTGTGACAGTGATTTTTTTAAATTAAATAAATTAAATAAATAATTAAAAAAAAAATAATAATAATAATAATAAAATAAATAGTCCAGCTGTCTCATTAATATAAAATAATGAATGTGTTGGTGCTTTGAGGACCCTTAAAAACCAACACTGAGTAGTCAGCATGATGTCACTGTTTAATAACCTTTGAATCTTTGGGACATTAAAATTCAAGCAAAATGCATAAAGTACAGACTAATTTGTGAGCCAGATTTCAGGTTAAACATTTGAATGTATTTACATATCACAAAACACATCCACACAAGCAAACAAATACCCTGAAGATCCAACAACAGCTTTCTCCAGCTGTTGTCAAATCACAGCATCTCAGACAGGAAGTGCAAGCTAATAGATCAGACAGAGAAGAGCCACCCAAACAGAGACTGCGAAAGTGAGCCCATGGGGATCAGACCGGGGGCCGACACGCGCCGACCGGTGAGACATGACATCATCCTGCAATCTACCTCACTGTCAGAGCTTTATCACTTTAGACGTGCTCTCTCCCGAAAGAGGCACCATTTACCCTCGCAGCGTCTCTGAAAAGCATTATTTCAGCCGATTTTAATGGCCGTCCACTGACACAAAAGAGGGTAAAAATACACGAAAATCACTGTATGTCATCTCTCCTTAAAAAAACGTCAGAAGAGTTATTCAAAAATCAATTGCGTTAACTAACATCTGGCCGACTGATGATGTCATCGAGCACCAAACCAGTCTCTGGGTTCATCCCGGAGGTGAACTACTGACTCATTACCAGGTTTCTCAGAGCTCGACGGAAAACACAAAGCTGTTTAATCCCGCTTCCTCTAGACCTCAGCATCCGACGGATCATAAAAACACCAGTAAAGTGCAACGAGAGGTCAGCTTAGCCTGTGGATGAATGACATCAGCTCCAACAGCAAGACGTTTCACGCCGGTAATGACAAACATGAAGGTGCAACAGCAACAGCTGAATTTTTTGGCACCTTCTGCCAAAATTCTTCGAGGCGACGGGCGTCTCGAGAGCGTGCCGTTGAATGATGATTGAGAGGGTGATGTTGGCCGGCTTGTTTTTGTGCATGCATATGAAGGGTAAATGTATTAAACGAAGCATGAGCTCGCGGCAGACACGCACGCTCTCATTATAAGGCGGAGGGCCGTTGCCGTGCATGAGAAAGAGCTAATAATACCCCGGCAGCCGCGGCGCTGGAATCAGGAGCAGATTTGCATCAGTCATGGGGAACCCTGTTGTTGCTCATAAAAACAACCACAGCCACTCCCCCCCAAAGGAACGAGGTCATCGGCACTCGCCATCTTCGCCCCATCTGCTCTGGCTGGGCCGCGAGGTGTTGTGCTATTGTTCCCGGCGCAATTACAGCCGCGGTCGCAAATTGTCCTCTCGTCTGGTTGTCCTCCAGGCGAGTAAGATGGAAAAACAAACTCACCCGGTTTGCTAATGCTTTCTGTTATTTTTCTGAGGGGGAAAACATTGCTACTGTTGCGCGACGAGAGCTTAAGTTTACAAGCGCACAGTCGCTAAATAACTACCAGACAACTAACATATCAAACGACAAGCTGCAAAATGATTCAATATGTATGCTAGGGTTGGTTCAAAACCAAATTTTTGGCTTCAGTATCTCAATACAAACTGCTGTTGAGAATGCATGACGCAACTGCATGCATAACACAATTACTAAACTAATACACATTAAAACTGAAAACATACAACTTTCAATAAAAAAACAGGGCAAGCAGCGAAAAAAGCGTGTTCAAGTGCTTTAAGGCATTTAAACACATATGAAAAAAGACATTATTTAGCAAGCTTGTAACCATCTAAATAATTTAAAAAAGCATTTTTCGCAAATCCAGTTGATTTACCATAGAAACATTATGTTTTTTAACAGTTATGAGTGTTATCGCGCCAGCTGTGGTCCCATTTCCTAAAATTTTGTATGCTTGTCTAGAATCACCTATCGCATGTGCTCACCAAGTTTCGTGAAATTTTGAGTTTTCCTTTAGGCTTTATAGGATTTCAGATAAATCTGGACAGGCCTCTTTTCTAAACGACCCCGTTATAGCTTCCCAAAGGGTACATTTCAACATTTTTTGATAATTATTGGCCTAGAGAGTCCAGAGAATTGTACTGCAGTGCTTCGTTCTAGATTGAGCGAAGAACCTAGAAGTAGTTTGCAAAAGTAGTTTTGTTTACATCTTCTCAATCATGTAACAAACAATTTGATTGACAGCAAAAGTGTCCGGAATGAGGAGGTCTGTCATAGGATACAAATATCACGGATATGTTTGAAAAACTGCACAATGTACAATTGTTTACATCCTTGAAAAATACAATATCGCCTCCCAGTAGCCGATTTCTTTCAAATTTCTCATAGACCTTTGGGGCCATGAGTCAAACAGGCCCACTGAGTTTCGTTCCAATTGGCCTCTGTTAACCTCGTCTAATAGATGCTCAAAGTTCATCGGCTAATGGCAGCCACGTTTCTTTTTATATATGCAAATGTCATTATAGACACTTACTAGACCACGACCGTGCACAGCGATTTTTATGTTGGTAGGACAAAAGGTTGCGTAGTTATAGCCATTTTTGTTTCGTTTTCCCCTATTATAGCGCCACCAAGTGGCCAAGTTGTGATCTCAGATTGAGCTCTTATATACATGTTCTGAGTTTGAAAGGATATCTCATTCCGTTCAGGTGTTATTGGCACTGTACTAAAAGTGGCCCCGCCCCTTTCAAATGTTTTGGCGTCCCTTTGCGACGGTGAGTCGAAAGTTCAACGTTTTTTTATTATTATTGATATTCGCACTCCAGAGAATCTTCCTGCACTGGTTTGGTTCCGATCAGGCGAAAAACTAGTTGCAAAAATATATTTTTTTAAATTTTGCAATTCTGAGGTATGTGTTTTGTCCGGCGTGAGCCAGGGATTCCAACAACATAAGACACTTGAGCCTGTGACTGACGGTTTAGGAGTTATGAGCAATTTCGTACTTTTGATCGTTGTAGCACCCCCGTCAGGACAATTGGGGCGAGCCTTGGTGACGTTGTCGGCCGTGTGAGTACTACCATCCAAGTCTCTACGACTTACAGTTTGGCCTTGCGTGGAGATTGCTGATCCTTGGCCGTTCTAACAATTACAATGGGATTCCAGTGCTACGTGCTTGAACCCCTAATTAACAACTAGCTACTTAAATATTCTAGTGCATAAGCATTATACATTATAATTTAGCAAGAAAATATCAACGAATAAGTCGCTTTGCTCAAGTAGGCACACATGAACATGAATAATGGCACAAAACCCCAAATCTGACAGCATAAACTTTCTTAAATGCACCCTTTTTATCTTGGTCATGCATGCATTAAGAATGTGCATGGAATTTGCGATGACCTTTGAATATTGTGAATACTTATAGAAACAATAATCATCTATTAAATTTCATAATCAATCAAAACTTCATTCTCAAAACATGCACTGATGCATTTTTCATCACTAATTGGTAATTTTGCTTTTGTGTAAAAACGTACTTTTTGGCACCAACTTTACTGTGTGCTAATTAGCTACAAAATTTCAGGATGCTTAACCCCAAAGAAATTAATAGTGCCTAACCTTTGGACAGAGTTGATGTAAACACTTTTTAAAGGATTTGTATATTGAAGAACAAGCCTATGGCTAGCGTCAAGGCAGATATATAACATCATATCATAAGTGTGATTTGTCACTGCACACTGAAGTACAGGAGACAAATATTAAAGATTCATAAATAAAGCATCAAGGGTTTCCAGAGGCAGACCGTGTGTGGTACACTTGACTGGTTTAAAATGTCAGAGGCGTATTGATTTTGATGTCTAGCCATCACCTTCTTCATCTCGCACATAATAAGCTATTGCTTCCCACCCTGTCTGGTTTGAATAGATTTTTCATCAAAGATACATTACATCAGATTAAGACGTGTAATCGTGTTAGACAGTTTCCCTTACACAGGCATTCCTGAAAAGTCTGCAACATGTCACAATTAGGTCAATGGGAATCATGTATAGCATCCACAAATTAGTTTTCAGGAGCAACAATAGAGGAAAAAAAAATGGAAAACAGACAACAGACCGAAGGTCTATGATTATGTGAGCACGGAAACCCTTGGGTACCTACTGTGACGGGAATACGTGCAATCAATCAATAAGATACGGTTAGGGACTTTAAAAAAAAACATTATCATTTACCTCTGATTTTAGGACGTTGATGCATTTAGGCTTATGGTTAGCGCGTAGAGACGCACCAATGTTACAATTCTAGCAAAATCAATAAGCTGAATATTATTTTAATGTTATGGCTGATAAATGGCCACTATTATGATTCTATATCTCTTTGTGGGGGGAAAAAATTATATTTTTTTCCAAAGCAAAGAAAATGTATTACTCTATCACGATATGATAATTACAGTAAATGCAAAAATATTCCTGCTGAAAATCCACCATAAAAAAAGCATACTGTTTAAATTAGACATGCATTCTTAAATGGGAAGAGCATTTCAAGAAATGGTGCACTCAATTGGTTAAATATTTGCCATAATCTATTGCTATTCCTATACAGGGAACCCCAGGTATTAAGACTTGTATGACTTAACGTAACATAAATAATGTCTCTTACTGAAATCTGTAGTAGAAACCCCATGAAAGACTTACATTATTTTAAAAAAACCCATATCGTTTTATACATATTATGGGATATACAGGGCGCCATTATTTCATGACGTGAAACGGTTGCACTCGGTGAGCTATTTTTAATGCAACTAAGCGTTTTAATACACCCCTGAGCGTAACCCTAAAATGTGATCAGTAGATCAAGGAACGAACCCTACTTGGCAAAATGGTCATTACAAATGCTTGACATAAAACAGATTCAGAGCAAAAACTAATTCAGAGACTCACCGTATTAATACAAGGCAGTTCCTTGTTGAGCAACCACGGCAGAGACAGCTTTCCTTCCCCGCGGTAACACGACTTGATCCTCTCACGCATGGCCAGGTTGATCTGGTGCAGCGTGAAGAGGCACAGAACTGTTTCTCTCGGCGGGTTAGCCCTGTTCTTCTGACCCTGGGAGAAGATCACGAATAGGACATCCTCGTCCTCAGAAAGACCGAGAGCCTGGGCCAGAATCTTCCCAGGACGGTGCTTGTAGGCGGCTTGGACGAGTCGATATTCCACGCCATCCTTGGTGCACCCAAGCGGGAACTCGACGTAGGAGTAGAACTCTGTGTCGTTGGAGCACATGCGGACGATTTTCGAGGTGAAGAACTTCTCGCCCGTCGCATCCACTTGGGTGAGCTGGGTATCCAGTTGCAAAGTGAGGAAATAGATGTATGTGCGGCTGGAGAACCCATAAACGTAGTAGATGTCGAATGCGGGATATTGAGACAGGGTGTCTGAAGGGATCTTGATTTGAGAGGACACAAACTCATCTTGGTAAACCAAGCTGAACATTTCCATTTTCTCCTCGTCGGCCACCAGTTTACGGCTGGATAGGGTTGGGAAATACTCAGATTTGCCATCGATGGCGGCGCCGATGAAGAGGCGGCTGTCACCTTTCTTTTTCTTCTTCAAGTCTCCGTCGTCATCGCCCACCACAACTCCAGCCATCCCATCTGGCTCTTTGGCTCCCGAGAGGTAGTGTTCCTTACGGTGATGCGGTTCACCAAGCTTGAAGAGATCTTCCAGCCGCAGGAACTGGCACACGCCCTGCCAGATGCTTCCACAAGCCACCAGACGGTTGCCAGCGTAATCAACCAGCAGCAATTTGTTGACGTTGTCTGTGGATTCCAGTTTCTGCGTGCACGGTCGTACGCTGGGGGGCGGGTAGCACTTGGCGTTGTCCTCCACGGGACCCGTCTGGTGTGAGCGCAGTTCGGTCAGATTGGCGGAGAGCTTGTAGACTCGGTTTATCGCGCCGACGAACACCTCGCCGGACTTGCGGTGCACAGTGAGGTGCGTGAGGCTCGTGTCTTTGACTCTGAAGCTCCCGGAGACTTCAGGGGGTTCAGTAGGAGTCATGGGAAACGCCATGATGGTCCCGGTCAAAACAGAGACGGAAAATACCAGCAGCCACAAGGACCTCATGATTCCAAACCTTCAAATGTGGAGGGGGAATGAGACGAAGCTCTTCCCTCAAGCGTATTCCAGGCTTTTTCTTCTTTTGCTGTCTCAGTGGTTCATGTCTACAATGAAAGAGAGAGAAACAAGGAAAAAAATTAGCTTGTTTGAAAACGGATTATGCAGGGAAAGCAATGTCTTATCTTTAAAAGTTTAATTGCATTAACGGGGTCATCATACTTTACGGTCTCATTTTTCCCCCAAGGCATTACTTTTTGTATAGAAAACTAATAATTTAGTTTTTTGACCCACTCGTTGACCCTTATAATCAAACAGCCCGTTTCCTGCCAGCTCGCAATATAGTACGATACAGTTTGCACAGCCTCATCTTTCAACAACAACCTCTTTATAACACTGCTATACCTATCAGCATCACAAATCAAGAAACTGTTGATCAAGCATATAGTAGCAATACTACTTGCTTGCAATGCTGAGATGCCTATGCAAAGCCACAAACAAGTTTGGCAGATTTTCCCACATTTTCCTGAGAATCCCTGAAGCTCAAACAATAAAGCGCCAATGGCATCAAGATCATGGGTTGGATTCCCTGGGAATGCATAAACTTGATGAAACGTATACCTTGTCTTCCATAAAATGCATCCAACTTCCTCACCGTCTTGACTATTCAGTCTAAGTTTCTGAACATCAAATAAGAAAAACGTCAATAGCCATGTATTGCATGTATGCACAAGAGGCGCTCTTACCGGAAATGAAGCTTTGAGTTCTAGCACAATGAACTTTGACAATAACCGATCCTAAAAGCCAACAATCAGAATTTCAGCACTTCTGCCTGAGACTCAATCCATCCCTGCCTGCTCTCCATTTGGAGGCATTAGTGACTCAGAGTGGACTGTGAGCCAGTGCGTGACAGCTGGGTGAGGGGATTTTGGGGGTATGTATTGATCGAGTGGCTTCTGTTGGTGCCAAGCCTTGTCACTCCCACTCCTTTCACTCAATGGATTGCTAATAAACCTTTATGGTCATTGCAAGCACTAATCCCAAGCGCATTTGTTAATTAGGAAGCAGCCCTTAACCAGACAGCAAGAACAGGGATGGGAATCGTAAGGAATTCAACGATTCTGGTTCTAATTCAAGCGATTCTGTATTTTTAACAATTCTTTGTGATTTGGTGAAGAAAAAGAAAGACAATAGAAGCTATACCACTGCCCTCAAAGGCATTTTCCACACTTTTTGACCAATGCATTTCAATGACCTTTTCATGACCTTTCCAAATAATTGTGATTACGGAATAAGAATTTATAAAAGTGATTCAAAGTGAGATTAATTCAGTGAAGTAGCAAGACAAGACAAGCGTTTGAGATTAAAAACTATTTAAATTTTATTTTTTTTTAAAAAAGAAAATAACCGATCGTTTCGCTAGATAAGACCCTTCTTCCTTGGCTGGGATTGTTTACAACTGCATTTGGGATCATTTGAAGCCGCATTTAAACTGCATTTTGGAAGTTCAAACTCGGGGGACCATAGCAGTCCATTATATGGAGAAAAATGCTGAAATGTTTTCCTCAAAAAACATAATTTCTTTATGACTGAAGAAAGAAAGACATGAAAATCTTGGATGACAAGGGGGTGAGTACATTATCTGTACATTTTTGTTCTGGAAGTGGACTTCCGCTTTAATGTGCAAGTTAGCGAATAAATGCATTAAAAGAAACATATTTTTACAAAATACACAGCACGAAATTGTGCGCTTACACAAGCCATCACCCTGTTTTTACAAGTATCGCATCAGAAGAGATGGAAACAAATAAAAAAAAAATCTTAATTTGGCAAAAAAAGGTTTTTACCCTTGTTTGAGGTGTTCTTTTAAAGTTAATGCAAATAATGGGAGATGAAAAAGCAGTTGACGAATACATTCCTCCATGCGCATTAAAAAGTCATGTTATTTTGCGCTACGGGACAGCATAACCTAACTAACCAGCGGGCTGATTTTGTTGCACAGCATCTAAAATGTTGTTATGGTCATTCTTAAATGCTTGAACAAAGTCTGTTGTCAAAGTATTTCTGTATAATTGCTTCCCAGAACGGTCTTACACAAATGCATTCCCAAACAGCATACATCCACCTCCAAAAGCAATGATCACATTTGTTGTTTCTCGTCTGCGCGCTCTGAGGTGCAAGTAATTTAATACATATGAAAATGAACATATTCAGAGGCTTCTCCTACTTTTTTTGTTCTCTTTGACTCGTTGGATGCACAGTGCTTAGCCTAAAAAAAAGTAATAGATTTAAAATGCATTTATTTTATACTAAGTATAGTTCAGGTTTACTAAAATATTTAAATGACATATTGCTCAAGACTTACTGATATAAAAATTGTAATTAAACTTTATTTGGAGTACTACTTGAGCACATTTCTTAGTATTAAGCCTAAAATATGTTTTAATGTCACTTTTGATGAGCACTGTATGATCTTTAAATAATATCTGCCTTTAAATGCAAAATATTTAACGTGTATCTAAAGCATACTTGCAATAGTTCCACTTTAGCACAATCAAATATACTTGAGTATATCTTTAGTATCTTTGAGTATATCACTTCCGCACAAGTAAAAAAAATTAGTATACCGAAAGTACAATTGCAGGGTATATTTATTAAGTACATAATATGTAAATGCATTTGTTGTATTCTTAGCATGAAATAAATGTATTTTAAATACATTTTAGTATATTTATTTTTCACAAGGGGATTCGCCAGTGTTTTACGTAATAAGTTAAATTGCAACTTTGGATGGAAACCCAGCTACAGACTGCAAGAAATTATGAATCATACACTCCTTCCAGAGCTGTTAACCGAATGCTAAGAAAATCATTCAATTTTAGTATTTAAAAAAAAAGAACTAGCTCTGAATAAGAATCTTTCTCAATTTTTAAACCAGAGCAAGACCCAAGATCACAGAGAGAAGACAGAAACAACACAAAAAACGCAGCGAGAGGTTATAGCACTATTTCATTCACTCTTGGAAAATTTAACACAAGCGGTTTGCAGATCAAACACATCGGTCGTTTGTTCAATCACTGCTTCCCCCCACTGGGCAGAACAGCAGGAATGAAAGAGGTCTGCATGGCTTCTGTTGTCTGTCTCCCTTTCTTTCTGTCTTTCTCTCTTTCCAAAGAGAAGGGAAGGGAAGGGTCGGAAAGGGCCACATTAAGCACACACAGGCGGAATAAGGCTTCACTTCAACCGCAACCTAAGCACTACAGTTTTTCTGCATACGGCAGGACTAAGGAGTCTCGCTACAGTTTGTCTGGAAAACATGCGCTCCAGGTACTGCCACAACAAACATTCCAATTTTCAAGTCTCACAATATTTTAATTCTACCCTAGATATTTGTATCACGTTGAATATATCTGAATGTTCAGTTAATGAAAAAGCAGGTTTTAAATCACATAAATGCAAACACAAACAATTTATCGTCAGGCTTTAAACCTAAAAAACACAAAAGTGCATACAAATCACATTTTCAGGTGCATAAATAAAGTATTTACAACACAACCACTCATTAACTCACCCAAAATCTACATGGTAAAACAAAAAGATGTCAAATACCCAGCTATCACCTAACAAAGCACACCTCTGACAGATTCCTGTAATTTGACGCCGCGAACAACACTGCAGACTTCAGGTTCCTAAAATCCAAAATCCTTCCTCATTGTATTATAATGACGTATTGTAATACATTCCCTGATTTGCGGGAGAAGCTATTGAACAGCAATCACGGTAATTTCATTAGCACAGTAGAAGCCGGCTGGTCCCAGTGAAAAAGCTGAATGCCTAAGCAGAACGTTTTAACCCGGGAAAGACAGACTGAGAGAAAAGCATCAGGGGGTATCTGCTCAGATCTAAGCATTACTGTACTTGTTAATAGCAAATTAGGCCGATTTGACAGTCTTTACGGTGTTTCTAGCTGTTTTCAAAATGGTAAACACACGATGGGTGGCCATGGAACTGTGCAAATGCTAAATAACATCTAAATTAAATCATTCAGACTAATTTCCCATCAAAACAGAGCAAAGTCGACAAAAGCATTAGCGTCCATCATCAGACTAAAGTGTCTATGTGCTGCCAGAGAGGACCCAAAACAAATATTTATTCAAGAACGTGACAGACGGTTTGGGCGTTCTGCAATTTTTCAAGCGCGTCAATATTTCTGACAAACGCCCCCCTGTGACCTTTGTGCCCGTCCTCGACTGTAAACAAGAAGCCGGGTGGAATCCTGATGAGACGAGCAGCGCTGAGCCCATAAAACCACCAGCTTCACATGCCGGTACGTGTTTGTGCGCAAGCACCCAGGTGAAATGGACTCATCTATTACCCTTGTTTTTCAACACTAATTTTAGCTCACTGCTGCCCCTCTTCATCACTGGTGAATTAACACATCAATCAGTTTGGTCACTTTCTGGAAAAATAATGGACGGTTTCAGATCAAGCCCTCGAGTGTGAGCAAAAACTCGGGCAGAGAGGAAGACAACGGTTTTGTGCGATAGGAGAGCTCGTGGTTAGCGGTTCAGGAAAGAGAGAGAATCACACGATCACCTGACGCACTACAGTCGGGGTGAAGCGAGTGCCTTGAAATATCAATAAAACAGAAAAGATTCATTTGTTTTCCTTCGCAGGGAAAAAGCGAAACAAAACAAGTTCTGAAGCCCGTCTGCTGCGCTTTGACACATCCACTAAATGATTTTAAACGACACAGGCAGGTAATAACCCGTACAAATATTTACCATGGAAATCACAGTCGCTGTCAAAACAACTTAAAAAATTAGTAGTGGATAGAAAATATATTGATAGAAGGATCTAAAGCCTTTTTTAAACAAAACTGAAGTCAGGGGACCCCAGAAAGATGCTGGGGGTTTGTCAAAAAAAATAATCAAAAATATATAAATATATATTTAAATACATTAAATATATAATATATACACAACACACACACATACATTATATATATATATATATATATATATATATAAACATATGTATATAACATTTACTATGATTTTTCAGTAGCAACAATTGACTGGTACTTTAGTGGAAAACATGTTCACCATGGTAAATCTTTATACCAAAAAATTATTACAGATAGAGAGAGAGAAAGAGAGAGAGACAGATCACTACTCCATCTAATCAAGGACTCACAACAGCATCCTCTTCTCCTCACTCCTGTAATGAGGGTCAACAGCTCTTGATTAGAACGAAGACGATGGAAAAAAATAAATAAATCAATAAAAAAAAATCAAAATTGCTCTTTTCACAGGATTGGACACATGATATCACACATGGATGAATCCACACCGAGACCCATCGGGCCAACAGGAAAGCATAAATACCTCAAATAAACTTCATAATGCTGCTGCCTCATCTGATTTAATCATCGTGACTGTGGTAATCAGGGGTGTTTGCTGAATCATAAATGCATAAACATAAATCTGTTATTCTTCCGAGACCATTTTGCATGTAA
>JAHKKF010495941.1:0-12345 GCA_019740295.1 Labeo calbasu | reverse complement strand
CAGCGATTATTGGTGGTTTTAAAGAATAAAAGATTCTGCACCAAATTTTACTTTTGGGGGTTGAATAATTTTGAAGATGAACGTTTAGAGCCAATTTGTTTTTTTTTGTTTTTTTCTTACATTACTTACTTACTTACGTTCTCAGAATTATTCAAATGTGTAATGACAAACTTTCTCCAATGGTGTACTGATGCCTTTGTTGAATTGTTTTCACAAAATTTTGTTCTCTGGATCAAAATGTCTTGCAGATCAAGGGGGTTGAATAATTTTGATTGCAACTGTATATATATATATATATAAACAAATATATATGTTTTAGATTAGAATAATATATTTATTATTAATAAATATTTAAATGTATGCATACATCTTGCATCATTAATTTATATTTATATTTATATATTCATTTATATAAATTTAACTGATATAAATTAACTTAAAAACTATGATAAATAAATAAAATAAATGTAAAATGAATTTAATGTTACATAATTACATTTTGTCTTTTTATAAGGCTTACAATGTGTGTATTTTTGCACTGAAAAAATACGTTCAATTTTATTTTTATGTAATTTACACGTTTTATTTTAATATATACATTTTATTACATTTTTATAAATAGCATTATTATTTATTATTACATATTTTGTCAATTATATACATTGGCTTTATGGATTTTTTGTTTATTTACTTATTTATTTTACAAATTGTGTGCACTGCTAATTTTGTAATTTTAGTATTTACATTTCATTTTAAATAAAATGTAAAATTAGTTTAATTATAAAAAAAATAAACATTTTGGCATTTTTGTAGTGCATACAATCCATTTCTTTTTGTGCTGCCTTTATGCAATATTGTGATTTTTCACATAATTTGCGGTCTTTAGGCAGCTACTCTGTAATAGAATTAAATCATATAAAATAAATTAACGTTAAATTTAGTTTTTACGTTTACAAAATATATTCATATTTATAATATGTAAATAAATATGAATGAATTATTGTAAAGTGTAAAATTATAAATGTAAAATTAATTTTATATAAAATATCATTTAAATAAACACATTTTTATTAAAACGGTCATGAAGTTTTACATTTAGTTCATTTTAAATGTAAAATGTAATTATTGAATTTCAATAATGTACATATTGTGTTAGTTTAATCAATTTTATATAGAATATATAATTTATTTGAATTTATGGAAATGTATTACAAACTGTGTGCATTACAAAATTATGTAATTTGTTCAACATTTACATTTAATTCATTTTTAATTAAAATTGGTGATGGGCAAAAATGAATCATGAATCGCATTCAAAATAAGTTTTTGTGTACATAATATATTTGTTTATTGTGTATATTATGTATATATGAACAAAAAAATAGTTGCGTATATAATTTATATTATATATAAATATTTTTAATATATAAACAAACTTTTTTTGTAAATATATACATGCATATATACATTACTTAATAAATATACACAGTGCACACATATATTATGTACAATTAAATATAAATTATAAAATAAATTATTATATATATATTAAATTGTATTTATTATTGGAATTTAAAAATATTTGTATTTTATGCTTTATATTATTTGTATTACAAAATTTATATTTACATTTAAATTAATTTTTAAGTTAAATATAAAAAATATATATATTAATACTTTATTTTTTTTAATAATGTATTGTTACTGGTTACATTGTCTTTCGGTAGTTTGCATTGCCAACGGTATTTTCATAGTATAAATATTGAAAGCTCATCTCTGTGATGTTCAACAGGAGGCAGAGATGCCATCACTCTGAGCGCCGCTCCTCTGTCCTCCGTCGACCATCCAGAGAAAAGCACTAACCCACGACCTGCTGCAGGTGAGCCGGTGTAATTGTGTGTAACCAAATCTGCCATTTGCTAATCGTCCCGCCAAGAGGCTGAAGAGCTGTAATTAGCTAATTCTCTGAGCGGCCCACCCCTCTCGTCCCTTTGCGATGGTGCCGATGCTTCACGCTCGCTCTCATTGGTCGGAGCGGCTGACCGTCCAATCCCTCTCAAATGCCATGGCATTTGGCAAATGCTAGCGAATTCTCGTTCGCTGACATTCACCAACTTTCGGGGCGTGTTTTGCGCTCGGCGCTGCCCCATAAATATGGATGCGGTTGCGTAAAGCGGTATTTGGGGTTCTTGTCGTCCCACAAATAAGCCGCATGCGGCGTTTAACCTTTTAGCTGAATGCTCTCAAATATGGGTCAGTAATCCAGCAGAATAGGCAGCGGTGAAGCAGACGGAGGCAGAACTAAGCTGTTGCCGTCGATGACAGGCCGTCACGCTCTTCTCCCAGCTGGATGCCTTTGTTGTGTGTGTTTTATTTGCTCGTGTGATATTTGAAACTTAATGTTCCAGATACATGCTTTGTCACACAGGCTTCTGTTTAGATGTATAAGGAGTATAATTAATAATTCATTGTAGGTTAAAATTGGACTTAGCATTGGGTCTATAACACTACGAGTCAAAAGTTTTTTTAGTGTTTCTTAATAAAGTCTCTCCTGCTCACCAAGGCTGCATTTGTTTGATCAAAAATGCAGTAAAGGCAGTAATATTGTGAAATATTGTTGCAATTTAAAAAGACTGTTTATATTTGAATGTATTTTAAAACGTAATTTATTCCTGTGATCAAAGCTACATTTTCAGCATCATTACTCCAGTCTTCAGTGTCACGTGATCCTTTAGAAATCATCCTAATATACTGATTTATTACTTTTATTTCAATGTTGGAAACAGTTGTGCTGCTATATATATATATTTTTGGAACCTGTGATTCTTTTTTTAGGATTCTTTGATGAATAAAAAGTTTAAAAGAAGTTTTTATTAATTTAACACATCCTTGGTTGATAATAGTATTTCTTTCTTTTTTTTTTTTAAAAAAAAAAAGAAAGAATAAAATTTAACTGACTACACGCTTGTAAATGGTATTGTTTATATTGTTACAAAAGATTTCTATTTTAAATAAATGCTGTTCTTTTTTATTTTATATTTATTAAAGAATCCTGAAAGTATCACAGGTTCCAGCAAAATATTAAGCAGCACAACTGTTTCCAACGTTGATAATAAATCAGTATATTAGAATGATTTCTGAAAGATCATGTGACACTGAAGACTGGAGTAATGATGCTGAAAATTCAGCTTTGCATCACAGGAATAAAGTACATTTTAACACATATTCACATAGAAAACAGTTCATTTACATTGAAATAATATTTCACAATTTTACTGTTTTTTTTCTGGATCAAGCCTTAGAAACCTCTTTAAAAAATAGTGTCACATGATCCTTCAGAAATCATTTTAATATGCTGATTTGCTCCTCAAGAAACATTTCTAAATATTATCAGTGTTCAACAATTGTGCTGCTTCATACTTTTCTGGAAACTGTGATACACTGACATTCAAAATTCAATTTTTTGTATTTTTTTTAAAAGAAATTAATACTTTTATTCAGCAAAGATGCATTAAATTTATCAAAAGTGACAATAAAGAGATTTATAATGTTACAAAAATTAAAATAAAAAAATCGGTATATAAAAGACTGACAAAAAAACATCAATGATTTGTGATATCATTGAAGACTGGAGTAATAATGCTGAATATTCAGCTTTGATCAAAGAAACAAATTACACTTTTACAAATTACACAATAACACTACAAAATATAATAAAGTAGAAAATAATTATTTTAAATTGTGGTAATATTTCACAATATTATTGTTTTAATTCAGTTTATTTTTAAACAAATCAATGCGGCATAAGAAACTTTTGAATTTTTAAAATTATTTCAAAGTTTTGACCAGTAGTCTATGGGATTTGTTTGTAGTCATCTATTAAGTAAGTATATTAGATGATATATCTATTAGTTAAATATTATTTATTTATTTATTCAGTATAACTTATTAAGTATTACATATTTAAGTATTAATCTATTTATTAAATATTAACTTCAGGGTTGGAGTAATTTACTTACTAGGATAAGAGAGGTAAAAAAAATTATTTTTTCTTTGGAGGCCCATTTCCACCATAGGAAAAATAAATTAAAAAAGTAATTGTGACTTTTTATTTCAAAATGAATTTTTTCTCGCAGCTTTGAGGAAAAAAAATAAGAGTTACGAGATATAAACTGATAAAATAAATCTGACTTTTTTTCTCCAATTCTGTTTACATCTTGCTATTTTGTTTTTTTTGTTTGTTTTTTGTTTGTCATGGAATAAAAAATAAAAGGTAATTGTGTAATTGGTTTTTGCATCACAGTTGCAAGTTTATATCTCACAATTCTGACATTTATTCATAGAATTGCCTGTTTTTACCTCACAATTCTGAAAACAAAAAAAAATCTGAATTATGAGATATAAACTCAGAATTGGGAGAAAAGAGAGATAAAACGTCATAATTACCTTTTTTTTTTAAATCCTGTGGCGCAAACAAGCTTCTTTTCCTTTTTTATTAATATGACAAGCTTTGAAAATTTTCATCAGATTGAAATTGGTATTTGTAAAGGAAACTATGAACTCGTGTACACTGTAAAAAACAATTTGTTGAGTCATCTTAAAATAATTTGTTATCCCGCTTCCTTAAAATTTTAAGTTCAGTCAACTCAAAAAAACTTTAGTCAACTTTAAATGTTAAGTTGTACTAAGTGACGACTTAGATATTTGAGTTGATTCAACTTAAAATTTTAAGACAGCTGGGTAAAAAACCCAGGTTTTCACAATGTACAACTTAACATTTCAAGTTGACTCATTTATTTGAGTTGACTGAGCTTAAAATTTTAAGGCAGAAGGGTAACAAATTATTTTAAGTTGACTCAACAGATTGTTTTTTTTAACAGTGTCTTCAAACTTAAAATTTACTTACTTTTAATTTGTTTTTTTAATTATATTACCACTCCTAGTTTCTGTAAATAAAAAAAGTTTGAAAACAAGCTGTCAATACAGCAGAAGTGCTAGAAATATCTTTGAAAATGGTCTCGAATCTGAAAAAAGTTGAGAACCACTGCGTTAACAGGCGCTACTAAACAGTGTTATAAAAATAATTGATCTCTAAATTGAACCGCTGTGATCTTCACAGTTTTCTGCCTTTGGCTCGGCACGCTCATCTTGGTTTGAATTCTTAACTGAGCTTCACCGCGGTGGTAAATCACACATTAGCCGCTCAGGCAGGGCTGTGTGCCATTAGCATGGCACTGACACAATGACCATTCATCTTCTCTGTCCCCCTGATTGGCTCAGATGACAGGACAGGAAGAGGAGGGCCATCGCCGTGGGAGCGGGACACAGCTGGCGGTGACAGCTTCCCCAACATGTGGCGCGGCTCCCGCCCCGGTCCAGATGGAGGCGGAGAGGAGGTGGACACACCTGTCACCCCTGACTTCGGGGAGGAGAGCGTCTTGTGCGGGACAGACATTGGGAGGCAGACTAATGGGCAGGTCAGGACCGAGGTGAAGGAGGGTCCTGTGGAAAAAAACACGGGCATTTGCACAAAAACACGTTCCGGTCTGGAAACGGAGGGAAGCCCGGCTGTGGAAGAAGGTGAGGTTTTGGCAGAGCTCTGTCTGATAGCGGAGGAGGCTGAAGATGCTGCTTTGGCTCTGGATCCTGCACAATTACCTTCAATTACTCTTGACCAAACCGCCTGGGAAAATGTCGACTTTCAAGCCTCTGTGGGACTGCCCAGAACTTGCTTTGAAGATATTTCAGAAGGTTCCTCCATTAAGAAGGAGCCTGTTGAGCAAAGTGACTCTCTTCTTTTATAGGAGGGGGAAATGAAGGTCTAAATGTGGTGATTTATTGGTTGGATACAAAGCAGATGAATAAACAATCCATATTACATACGGTATGTGATACTGAGGCAAAAAAAAACACTTCATTTTCAATGTCTTGTGTCTCATTCACTGAAAATAAAATAAAATAAAAAACTTTTAAAAAAAAAATTTTTTTTTTTTTCATTTTTCAGTAGTTTTGTCTTGCTTTTTTAAATGAGGGTACATTGAATTGACATGCAAAATTGCCTTAAAAAAGAAGAAAAAAAGTCTGTTCATCGGGTAAGAAAAATAAAAAAAAACTTAATTTATTAAGGTAATTTAAATTAATAATAAATTATGTTAAAATAATAAATAATAAGCTGAATAAATAAATCACACATTTTGGATTTCATACAATATTTAATACTAAAGCCAATAAACCCTTATAAACCCAAATAAACGCTTCACTGCAAAAAAAATATTTTTTATAAATTATTTTAAAAATAATTTTCTTGTTTTCCAGCACATATATCTAAGGATTGTATCAAGATGCATTTACCTGAGAAGTAAAATATTACGTCTTTAATATTTTTTGATGTTTTTTTAAAGAAGTCTTTTCTGTTCACCATGCGTGCACTGATTTGATCCAAAGTAGCAAAAACAGTAACGTTTTAAAATATTTTTTACTATTTAAAATAACTGTTTTCTATTTAAATATATTTTAAAATTACATTTATTCCTGTGATTTCAAAGCAAAATTTTTAGCATCATTACTCCAGTCACATGATGCTTCAGAAATTATTCTAATATTCAGATTTGCTGCTCAAAAAAACATTTATTATTATTACTATTATTGTTATTGTTAGGTTGAAAACAGCTGAGTCAAAATTTTTTCAGGATTCTTTGATGAATAGAAAGTTCAGGAGATCAGCATTTATCTAAAATAGAAATCTTTTGTAACATTTTATTTTTTAACTTTCTTATCACTTTTGATCAATTTAACGCATCCTGGTTAAATAAAAGTATTAATTTCTGTAAAATTAATTTCAGATAAATGATATTTGGATCTTTATATTCATCAAATAATCCTGAAAAAATGTACTCAAGTGTTTTAAATATTGATAATAATAATAATAATAATAATAATAAATGTTTCTTGAACAGCAAATCAGCATTTTAGAATGATTTCTGAAGGATCATGTGACACTGAAGACTGGAGTAATGATGCTAAAAATTTTGCTTTTATCACAGGAATAAAATACATACAAAAGAGACTTTTGACTGGTATATATATATGGGGGTATGGAAAATAAACAGTAGTACTGATGAATTTGCAATTTAGTATATTTAAAATACATGAACTTAATGTAAAATAAAACACTACAGCTAAAATGATAATGAAATACTTTACATGTGCCTTAGTATGTTAGCCAACACATCAAAATAAGTCTACTTATTTAAAAAGATGATTAAAACAATGATTTAATATGTACTTTGAAGTAATACTTTTAATTTGACATTATTACCAAGTGCGCTTAAGTGTGTTGGTCATTTTGACATCCCTGAAAATACTAAAAAGTTGAATAATTGTGACCTAAGCCATACTTGTGCAAGTTAATGTTTTCTCTCCCTTTCACACACATGCATGTGTACTGATTCAGGACAAGTGGAGAATGAACTCAGCTGGCAGCTGCTCCTGACTGCAAATACATCAAAAGTCAACGTTTGAACTGCTTGTTCTGCAGAAGCCAAGCTTTTTCTCCTTTAATCTGCCTCAGTATTACACATACACAGGCACACTGGGCGGCATGATGCCAGGCAGCTGATGCGGCATTAGGAAGGAAAGGAATGGCTTTTGGGAAACAGATGGGAGTCGGAGCTAATGGACTTATGAGGCTGAGAGTCTCTGCAGGGTGAGGTTAGGCAGGTTACCTGTTCACCAGCTCAAGAACGAGTAAACAGGAGAAAAAAAAAATAGATCAAATTTTGTATTAAAAAAGACACAGCTACACTATGTAACGTTTTGCCCTCTAGCGGTTAAAAGTAGAACTGCGCGCCTCTTGCGGAAGAACACTGCTTTGGTTGTGCTTCGGCTCTGCTCATGTGGATGAATGTGGTCTGAATTGGTCCGAAGCGCCGTGAACACATGGAAAAATGACAAAAGAGCGGATGAACAAATAAATAAGGTTTGTTTATTGCTGTTTTTGTTCACGATCATTTTCTCTCTTTCTGACAACTTTCAAGCTTAAATCGTTATTCTCTGTGGACGGACGTGACGTAACACGCACGGGCGGATGACATCTGTATGAAATTACCCACGAAATCCGACCCGACAGCTCTAAAAAAAAAAGTATTATAGGTTTACCAAAGTACATTTGGGTAAAGATATTCCTGTTGGAAAAAAAAAAAGAGAAGACAGAAATGTCCACTACAAATGGTTTTCACTACAAAATATTACAAACCATCAACTTTTAAACATTAAAACCATTAAAAAATGGTTTCATATAGTGTGTTTTGGGACGTATTGCATTACAATTTAGTGGTTTTAATAATAAAGGTAATAATTATTAATACTTTATAAGCCACCAATAGTAGAGACCAATAGGCACTATTACAGTTCCCATTAAAACCAGTAAATACAAATTCTGTGATGGTATTTATTGTTTTGTTTTGTTGTTGTTGTTGTTGTTGTTGTTTTTGTTTTTAGCAGGGTTTGATTTGGAAGGTGGATTCATTGTATTCTTTCATTCATGACATAAAATAAGTTACAGTGCAGAATTTTTAGGATAATCTAGATTATTTTGTACATTGTTGTGACATTATTTTCAAGGTAATTAAAGATGCACAGTAATTTTGTTTATGTTACAGTGGCGGTTTACTTGGTCTTACAGTGACAACTAGTGGCACACATGTAGCGCCATATAGAATTAGGCATAATAGTCAGGGTTGCCAGGATTTCACAACAAAACCTGCCCAATTGCTACTCAAAACTATCCCAAAAGTAGCAAATGCGTTTTGAGGGGGGTCCCCTGGTAAAAAATCACATTCCAGGGGGTAAAATACATGTTTTGTGGTGGGGTTCCTCTAGCAAAATTGGCATTCCAGGGGCTAAATATTATATTACATTGCATTACATTTACAGTTGAGGTCAAAAGTTTACATCCCCCTTTCAGGATCCGCTAAATGTTAATTATTTTACCAAAATAAGAGGGATCAAAATGCATGTTATTGTTCATTTAGTACTGACCTGAATAAGATATTTTACATAAAATATATTTACATTTAGTCCACAAGAGAAAATAATAATTGAACTTAATACTGTGTTCTTGCCTAAATGATCCACAGCTGTTTTTTTTTTTTTTTTTGGTTTAGTGATAGTTGTTCATGAGTCCCTTGTTTGTCCTGAACAGTTAAACTGTCTGCTGTTCTTCAGGAAAATCCTTCAGGTCCCACAAGTTCTTTGGTTTTTTTTTTTTAGCTTTTTTGTGTATTTGAACCCTTTCCAACAATGACTGTATGATTTTGAGATCCATCTTTTCACACTGAGGACAACTGAGGGACTCAAATGCAACTATTACAGAAGGTTCAAACGCTCACTAATGAAGGAAGGAAAGGAAAGTAAAGAAAAATCATGCATTTTTTAATTTAAAGATAAGGGGAAATTTAACTTATTTTGTCTTCTGGGAAACAAGTATCTTCTGTAGCCTCTGAAGGGCAGTACTAAATGCTAAAAATATTATATTTAGGCAAAATAAGAAAAATGTACACATCTCCATTCTGTTCAAAAGTTTTCAACCCCTCCTCTTAATGTATTGTTTTTACTTCTGGAGCATCAGTGAGCGTTTGAACCTACTGTAATAGCTGCATATAAGTCCCTCAGTTGTGACAAAATGGATCTCAAAATTGTTGGTAAGAGTTCAAATACACAAAAAAGCTGGAAAACCAAAGAATTAGTGGGACCTGAAGGATTTTACTGAAGAACAACAGGCAGTTTAACTGTTCAGGACAAACAAGGGACTCATGAACAACTATCACTACACAAACAAACAAAAAAAACACAGCCGTGGATCATTCAGGTAACAACACAGTATTAAGAATCAAGGGAATGTAACCTTTTGCACTACAAACTAGTGTGTTCATAACTAAGATAATACATTAAAATCATATGGTAAGACACACCAATTTGCAATAAGCAGCAAAACGAGTTGTTTTGTACAGCTAAAAATAGCCGGACACAGATGAGACCAGAAGCCAGTCCCATAAAATTTACAAATGGCCGCGCCCACTCTTACTTAAAGAAAAGGGTGGATACACTCTCATAAAAACTGGGGTGGTACCTTTAAAGTACTAATAATCTTTTGAGACTATATAATGTTCAAAGTTGTACCTCTTTGGAAAGGGTACCACCCCAGTGACAGATTTTGTACCCTAAAAGCAAAACAAAGAGTGCTACTTCCCGTGTTACAGTGCAGCTCGAGTGCATTCACGGGTGGGCCTGCGCTGTAGGATCTCTCCACAAGTAGGAAGCAAATCTTTTGAGTCGGCCTGCTGTCATCTCCACCATCTCCTGTCACAGACGAGTCCCCTGCTGCCACTGACTGCCTTTCACTCTGCCACTGTAAAACTTCTTAACTAGGACTAAAATCAGAAGTTTGACGTGACTCCGGTTGACTCCTCTGTGCGCTGCGTCCCGTGTTCGCCTGCCATCTCCACGCTGCCGCACAGACAGCTCGTCAGTCACTGTCTGCACGCTGTTACACATATTCAACAGCTGCTTTCTCTTGCTCTTTGGTCCTATTAGACATGAAACGCCGCATTTGTACAGGAGGATGCGCGCATACACTGTTGAATTATTCATTATGGAACATAAAGATATTCTGAATCAGGTGAGAGCGTCGTTGTATGAAACCTAGAGGGATTCATTTTACAGGAGTGCATGCATTATGAGCAGCCTGCGAGTACTCTTAAGTTCCTACTCATAAATAAGGAAAATAATGGCTTTTGATGGTGGAAGTGTATTTTTAATCCACTTTTTTCATTAAAGAAAAGACAAATTATAAAGAAAAAAAAAAACAATTATCATTTTTACTTTTTAAAAATATATTTTGCATGTTTAGTTTGTAATATTAAACATATTAGCATATTAAGCTGGAATTCATGAACAAAGTTATGAATTTATTCATATTTGGCGTATTTGCTAATGCCATTGTGTCATTCGAGGTCAAAAAGCCAGTAAAACAGCAATTAAAATGTATAAGAAAATGTCTGGAAATCTGTTGCACTTGTTAATTTTTATGTTAAGTTATGCTATTTAATATTGTAATGATAATTTGCATTGAATTCTGAATAAAAAATTTTAAAAAAGGTAATTGCAACTTTTTAATCTTACAATTCTGACTTTTTTTCTCAGAACTGCATGATACAAACTCGCAATTCTGTTATAAAGTCAGAATTCCGAGATATAAAGTCACAATTCTGACTTTTTTCCTCAGACTTGTGTGATATAAACTCACAGTTGCGAGAAATAGTCAGAATTTTGAGACAAAAACTTAAAGACTTTTTTTTTTTTTTACTTTCTCAGAATTGTGAGATATAAAGTCCAATTTTGAGGGGGGGGGAAATGTAAACTCGCAATTCTGAGAAAAAAACTCAATTGTGATTCAGTGGTTTGAAGTAACGATGCATTTGTTTCTTACAAACATGTAGCTTTTCGTATCTCAAGGCTATATCTATGGCCTGAGGGTGAGTACATTTTCAGCGAATTTTAATTTTAAGGTGAACTGTTCCTTTAAGAAATGTACTACAGTGCCAGCTCAAAGTTCTGCACAGCTCCCAGCTTTTGAATATATCAGCACAAGTAAAATATTTAAAAAAAAATTTAGTTGACGATATCAGGCAAACACTACAATGATCCCGATTCAGACTTTATGCATAAACATTATTAGTTCAAGCACAGCACTAATCCTAAATTCAAATCTGTTCGCTTAGCCCATGGCGGCCTCTCACAGCAGACATCACATCTCCCTTCTGAAAGTAATTCATTGCATCCAATTATTTCAGCGCTTCTCCCTTCAAGAGCACTGTCCCAAATAGACCTTAAGAGGAAGCGCACGGCACATTGCGTTTTATGCCCTTATTTATATTCTGTTTGATTTGTTTATGCCTTGGGAATTGAGGCAGCTTGTCTGTCGGTGGTTGTTTGGCACAAATCATGAAACTGAGCCTCTCAGTGGCCAGGATAACTTCAGATATTAATAATTTCAGATTTACTAGCGAGTGGAAGTCATGTCACTTCTGTTAGCTGGTATCTGTTGCTTTAAAATGCTTTTAAAATCTGAGGTCCCACTTTATATTAGGCGGCCTTAAAGGGGTCATCGGATGCTAAGTTCACTTTTACATGCTGTTTGAACATTAATGTGTGTTGGCAGTGTATGTACAAATCTACCTGTAATGGTAAAATCCATGCAGTGGTTTTTAATTAATCTGTAAAAATAATATCCCCTTTTTCAAATCGAGCCATTCTCAGATGCCTGTTGTTGTGGCGTCACACCCA
>JAHKKF010495939.1:0-11280 GCA_019740295.1 Labeo calbasu | reverse complement strand
AAAAAAAATCATATTACTCGATTAATCATCAGAATAATCGACCGATTACTCAACTGCCAAAATAAAACACCAAAATAGTGACAGCTCTAATGTGTGTGTGTGTTTTAAGTGATATTTTTATTACCATAAAAATATAAACAATAGGAAATAACTACTAAAAAAATTATGTGTGGTCCCTTGATTGTGTTATAATTGTCTACAATTTATTGGTTTTGAGGTGTTATACGAAAAAATTATAATAAATAAAACCTTTATCGTTGATACCAATTTAACCACCAATATGCTACCATATTGAAACATTTGTATGTGTATGTTAATTTCCGTGCCATTCCTCTTGCATAGCGTCAAATCTACTATCATCAACAGTCAGGGACATGGAATGCTGCATGAAGCTGCCGCATATCTAGCGCGCTCCAAATCATGATCCATGACTGTTACGTTGCTTCCGTAGACAGCGAGGCGACTCGTGAGATTTTGGAAAAGAGCTACTTTCTCCTGTCAATAACGGGGATGGAAAAGAAAAAAGGCTGCTGGGACAGGGTGTTTCTCTCGAGAAAAATGACTACAATTGTCATGGGTCAGCCTCTGGTCACCTACACGATCAAAGTTAAAAAGGCAGCAGACGTCAAACAGGAGGCTATCATATTGAAGACCGGCATGTACTTTCAAAAGTGTACAGACTCACGTTAAAGGCCAAATGAGAGAAGAGCACAAGGTGAGACAGAGCAATGAAAGCCGCCCCATAAGCATCAGTCACATTGCCCTTGGTGAACCCTGATCATGCAGTCCTGATACTTTGCACCTCGACAGCAATTTTCGACTCGCTATATAACCTCCTTGTTAAAGTCAACCGAAAGTGCTTTTTTATGAAATCATGGGAATTGTCAGTGCTGCCCAGGGTTTCGGTAATGCGCCACCCCGAGACTGACAACTCATTCTACCTGCATAAAACACAGTCTGTCTGCACACACCATCGCTGTCTGCTCCATAATTAATGGCAGCGAGCAGAGTGCAGTTCTTTTCTCCTTCCACGCATGTGTTTCTGAGTCTCTGATAAAAGCGCAGACAGCTGCCTCCGAGCTCTTTACCACGGCTCTGTCACTTGCCCTTTACATTCTGCCTGACATAACAACATTCAACCGAGGTTCCACATGCAGCGATGACTGATCCAGACTGACATGAAAGGATGTGTCTCCAGCCCTGAGCTTGAATACTGGAGCCTCGTCAAGATGCTTGAAAGCCATGAGGTATTGCAGCAGCGTTTGCAGGATAATGCAATACGCATCCCCGGTTTTTAATTGACTTTCAAACAAGATTACTCTGGCCAGCTATTCGTCAGGAGAAGTTGTTGTCAGAGATTCAGTTCACACAAAGACGAATAGAAAACTGCATTAAGACTAACACGGCTGATTCAAAAGGGTCTGATTTCACTACGCTACTCTTAGTCACGTCCTGAGCATCGGTGGATCAGAGTAAGTAAGGTCATTTATTTCATAAGATTGGGGTCTTAATGTTCTTGAAAGAAGTCTCTTATGCTCACCAAGCCTTGACCAAAAATCTTCATTCGTAACAAAGGTTTTCCATCTTAATATATTTTGAAATGTCATTTATTCCAGTGATGGTAAAGGTAAATTTTCAGAATCATTACTCCAGACTTCAGTGTCACATGATCCTTCAGAAATCATTCTAATATGCTGATTTGGTGCTCAAGATGAACCAATCAAGCTTCTTATTATTACCAATGTTGAAACAGTTGTCCTGAAAACTGGGATACATTTTTCCTTTCAGGATTCTTTGATGAATAGAAAGTACAAAAGAACACCATTTATTTGCAAAAAAAAATTTCTGTCACTTTTGATCAATTTAATGTATCCTTGCTCTTTAAAAAACACACCTTTATACCTCATTTACCCCTAAAGGGTGCATAATAACCTTAAAGGTCTACATATTAGTACCTAAAATATTCATATTAGTACCATATTTGCACCTTTTGAAAAGATACAACTTTAGTGAGTGCTTTTTTTCTGAGTGTAGCAAACCTTGAATAATTGTTGCTATGATCAACAGCAAAACACAAACAACAATTAGCGAATTCACTTCTTTGTCTTTAAAAGTCATTGTGAAATGACATGAGATTCCAAGTTAAACAAGACATTCAAAGAGAACAACAAAAGTAATTTACAGTAGTTTGTTATTTTTTGAGAGGGGGAGCAAGTTCATACATTCTGATGAAAGATTAGAAAATATTTTCTTCAGAATAACAAGGACAGATGAATCATTCACAATGAGAGCAGTAATAAGTACTATGCAAATGGGGTGAATTTTGATTTCATGTTGACTTCAAGGACTACTTTAGGCAGCTTTACACACAAACATCCCCTAACAAACACACCGTCCAGCAACTACACAATATGTAGCGACAAAACACTTAAATCCTCCACCCAACAGGGTCTAATTTCTCTGCTTTTGACCCCTGTTGTATTTCTATCAATCACTAGCCTGGGCTGTCACCGGCCAGTGGAGCACAGAAGTGGATAAATGCAATCAGGGCTAATGAGTCTCATATCGCTCATCTATGCAGTGCTGTGGAGTGGATCAGCAGTGGCTGTAAACACCAGGCTTGGCTCGGGCAAGGGCAAACAAACAGGCCTGCCAAACTCTCTCTGTCTCCGTCTTTGTCTCGGCATCTGTCTCTCTCTCTCTCTCTCTCACTACTTATCTTAGCACTCATCAATCTAAGATCTCAGAGAGGAAAAACAAATCCTACTATCAACATCAGGCAAATACAATGGACAGCAAAATGGACACTGCTAATAATAGATGAGGAAAAGAATATGCGGGCATCCTCAAATGACTTTCAAGTAACATGCTGTTCTTCATTATGCTGATGTGATAATAGCTCACTGCAAATTTCAGAGCCCACGAGACAAGGCCCTGTCCACAAGTAATGACGTCATACACTAGTGTTTCATCAGGGATGTAAACCAGACTTTTTTGGGCAATTTATCCCTAATTTATGGCCTTTTTTCATCATCTGCACCAAAAATTAAAAATAAAATACTGCATGTCCATACGTCCAATAGAGACTTTTCACATACTACAGTGATGCATTTCCAGACTTATTAATATCAGACAGATAGATAGATAGATAGATAGATAGACAGATATAGATAGATAGGTTTTAAATGTACACATATAACGCTATACTTTGTATTACACCACTAGTCAAAAGTTTTTGAACAGTAAGATTTTTAATGTTTTTTGAAGACGTCTCTTCTGCTCACCAAGCCTGATCCAAAGTACAGCAAAAACAGTAACATTTTGATTTTTCTTACTATTTAAAATAACGTAAATAATGTAATTTATTCCTGTGATTTCAAAGCTGAATTTTTGGCATCATTATCCAGTCACATGATCCTTCAGAAATCATTCTAATTATTATTTTTATGGTAAAAATCAAATGAGTAGAATTTTTCAGGTTTCTTTGATTAATAGAAAGTTCAGAAGAACAGCATTTATCTGAAATAAAAATCTTTTGTAAGATTATATAAATGTCTTTATCATCACTTTTGATCAATTTAAAGCATCCTTGCTAAATAAAATAAATAAAAGTATTAATTTCTATCATTTTTTCCTAGCACCGCCCAAAAAAAATTATAGTGGATCCAAGCTTTGGAATGGTATGGTGTATAATGTTACAAAAGCTTTTTATTTCAGATAAATGCTGATCTTTGGATCTTTCTATTCATTAAAGAATCCTGAAAAAATCTACTCAACTGTTTTAAGTATTGATAACAATAATTTAAAAAATCCTCTTGAGCAGCAAATCAGCATATTAGAATGATTTCTGAAAGATCATGTGATGCTGAAGACTGGAGTAATGATGCTGAAAATGTAGTTTTGAACACCAGAATAAATTACATTTTAAAATATATTTAAACAGAAAGCAGTTATTTTAAATATTACAAATATTTCACAATATTACTGTTTTTGCTGAATTTTGGATAAAAAAAAATGCAGGCTTGGAATTCTTTAAAAAACATAAAAAATCTTACTGTTCAAAAACTTTTGACTGGTAGTGTATATTAATAAAAAACTAGTTAACACTGCTGCAAGGATGTTTATAATATATTGGCTGAGAGTAATATTAGAGTAGCAGTAAATTTGATTAAATCATGTAGCTCAGATATTTTTAATTAATTAAAGAGGCTAGAATGCACATTTAAACTCAAAGTGGGTGACTGCAAGGCGTATTACTCAAGGCATGCTTGTTTAGTATGTGCATATGCACTGAAATTGGTTAATGTACTAATATATTAATGCGTACAAATTTTAGATCAAATGACAGTGGATTTTGCAGATATGATAATTTGATTAAAGAGAAGCAATAAAAAGATTACTGTGCTGATACTAGTAAAATCTATACAGAAAACTTCAAATATCTATTCAGTAAATAATGATATAGTTCCCCATGCCAAAATAACGTCTTTGTTTCTTAATAAATTTTGTATGCGAATAAATTAGTTCTTTAATTGGCATAAAATGAATTTACTTAATACATATTTAGCATAATGTGCATAACTGAGAGACCTAAACACACACACACAAACCTTCATAAAATATACACCATGACTTTGCTCAAGATCAGACTGACTTAAGTCTACCACCGTCCCCTGAGAGCGGTTTTGCCTGTAAATGTTCATCACAAGGTCGTCCTCTTAAAACAAAAGAGACTCCAAATTACATTTCTATGCTCTCTGATTTGATTAATCACCTAAAATTAGCTTCCTAGCAGCTGGGTGAAGGGTGATATAACTAACCGCTGTTAACAACTCTTCAGCCAATATTTCCTTAATGTATCCATGACTCCTCTGGTTTAATATGCGCAGTGGTTTCATTGATCCAAATGGAACAATGTGTGCTTGTGGAAAACACAACAGATACATTTGAGAGATTAGAATGAATTTAAGCTGCATGATCATCCATTTCACATCCTTTCAGAGGCACAAAAAATTTAGAGTGGAAAAAAAAAAACAAGCTAGTAATTAAAGTTCATTTTGTGGTCACAGTAAATCTCAGCGATAATGTCATGTGTGAATAACAGCCTGTTTAATTGTTAATTATTATGCATTTTTTTAAGGTTAACGCAATTGAATAGAGACCAAGGATGGTTATTACGTCCCTGAATTCACAACAGGGTTGGTTAATACACAAAAGTCTTTTCTTTCTCTTTTATTTTCCTCTCACTCTCTCTCCAATGCACTTCCAACGCCCGTCCTTGACAAAACCAGACACTTGCCTGAACAAATGTGACATGCCCAGCTTCACACACTAACCTTGAAAAGCCAACTCGCCCCTGTATCTTGGATTACCATAACTTCTCAGTAATCGTGAGGGAATCGAATGAGGATACAGCCTAACCGTCGCGGTTTGTTTGTGTCTTACAGGGTGGCAGAAGGGGGTCAGGATATGAAGATCTGCTAGCAAGTAAAAATGGCACAATTCCAAAGGGCATCAGCACATGTCAAAATGACAAATGTCACATGTTGAATAAGGGAGCAACCCTGGTGGGCTAACAACACTTGCATGCACACTTACACGCACACAACTTTCAGTCTTAAAGGGCATGACAGGTCTAACAGAGGAGAAATGAGGGCGAAAAATGTGTTGTACTTTCAAAGGAAGGCCACTTACACCGTCTAATAACACATCGCACCTTGTATTTCTGTTGAGAGAGTTCAACTTTCCTGTTAAAAATCGGATCATATAATATCTTGGTACTTTGAAATCTACTGCCATTTAAAAGTTTGGGGCCAGTAAGACTTCCACAAGAATATTAAGCAGCACAGCCACTTTCTACGTTGATGAAAAAAAGAAATGTTTCTTGAGAACCAGTGTATTATAATTTGTTTATCAGAATGACTTCTGAAGATCATGTGACACCGAAGACTGGAGTAATGGCTGCTAAAAATATAGCTTTGCCATAACAGGAATAAATTATATTTTAAAACGTATTAAAATAGCACAAAGGTATTTAAATTTCCAAGAATCTTTCACAATATTACAGCTTTTACTTTTGAACGGTAGTGTATTTCTAAAAAAAAAATAGCACGGTACTGCCATGGTCATACTATGGTATGTTTAACCAGAGTTATTTACTAATGCTAAATAAAACTAATTTTATACTTTTTACATCTATAAGACACATTTTCATATGATAGGCACATACGGTTGAGGTCAAAAATTACAAAAGTTTTCACCCCTGGCTCTTAATGTATCGTTTTTCCTTCTGAAGCATCGGTGAGTGTTTGAACCTTCTGTAATAGTTGTATATGAGTCCCTCAGTTGTCCTCAGTGTCGAAAGACTGATCTCAAAATTACACAGTCATTGTTGGAAAGGGTTCAAATACACAAAAATGCTGAACAACCAAAGAACTTGTGGGACCTGAAGGATTTTTCTGAAGAACAGCAGGCAATTTAACTGTTCAGGACAAACAAGGCACTCATAAACAACTATCACTAAACAAAACAGTTGTGGATCATTCAGGTAACAACATAATATTAAGAATCAAGTGCATGTAAACTTTTGAACAGGGTCATTTTTATAAATTCAGCTATTATTTTCTCTTATATGTAAACGTCTTTTATGTGAAATATCTTATTCAGGTCAGTACTAAATAAAAAATAATACACATTTTGTATGATCCCTCTTATCTTGGCAAAATTTTGCAGACTCTTCAAGGTGTATGTAAACGTTTGACCTTAACTGTGTGTTGATATGTGGACCGCTTTTAGCAATGTTTTTGTTCTCAACGTCATCTGACTGACGACGCCACAGCACAAAGAAAGCACAAAACACCTGGTCTGTTCTGCATATTCCTTTTTCACCCTGAACACAGAGCAACAAAAGCGACTTTACAGCTATGTGCTAACGACTATTAACGCAGTAACATTTGCTTGTCTGGTAGTAAATGGATCATTACTAATGTGCTACTTATTAGCTCACCCCAAAAATAGTGCAGCGCTCACTCAGAGCGTATAATTATGGCACAGCAGTGATATAGGATAGATTGATATTTGTGGAGGCAGCCAATGTTTAGCCTTCTGACTGAGCACCCATCTGCTAAACCCAAATTAACGTGGCCTCAAAGTGCAAGTGTAATTCTTATCTTTTTAAAATTTGCACAAACAGATTTTTGTATGTTTTTTCTTTATGCTTTGGACATTTTCTAGTTTTCTAGTTTTGTTTAATTCTGTAGAAACAAATGCATATGGTACATTTGCACTGTGTTACTTTTACATAATACAGTACAAAGTCATGAACTTAAGGGGTCATGAACTGAGAAATTAAAATTCTCTAGATCTTTTGACATATAAGAGGTCATCGTACTACAAAAACATTCTGTACGTTTCAGAACTTGAAACTTTCTCGTTAGTCTATAAACAGCTTATTTTGAAGCCAATCTGTCAAAATGACAGGTTGTGGAATGGGCCATTTTATGATGTGATGGATATAACAGATCATTTGATATGTACTGAGTATTTATGCGTTTTTACCCTAAATCACAGCAGTGTCCATTTGTGAAGGATGCAGGCTGTCAAACATACACAACTGTTGACCAATCATAGCAGGGGGCGTTTACTTCTGCATCTACAATCCGCCACATCTATTCAAACAGAGCGTTCTGATGAGGGGGGTCAAAACTGAACAGAAAATAGCCTACTACTTCTAAATTATGATGTTTTTTCAGTGTTTCCCCTAGGATTCCAGGTTTGGGGGTGGGATTACCAACGGTACGGTACTTTTTTCCGGTACATTACTCTCTGTGTAATAACAAAAACATTTATTTCAGTGAAAAAATAAGTCTAAAAATCTCAATTTCAACATTTTGAACAATAGGGCCCTACAATCTTTTTCCTTTCTTTTTTTTTCAGAAATGATTGTATTTTAATTTTTCTGATAATCAGATACAGGCATTAATTAATTAATTGATTTTTTTTAATGAAATTAGAACTTACTAAAATTAAACCTTTCTATTTGTTGCCAAACAAACATAAGTTTTTCTGTTATTTCTGCTATTATTATAATTTCTGCACTTAATTGTTTTATTTAAATTTACCAGAAATAGGAATATTTGAACACCTACATTATAATGTACAAAAGTAATACAAGACTGATACCTTCCTGGTACATGTTAAACCGTACTTTTATTTTGACAAGTCGCCAGTTAGTTTTTGTGTGTATACACTACGGTATGACGATAATTTTCTCAAATGAAACGGTAAAATTTACATAAAGTGACTCTCACATCAGTTCTGGAGATTAAGTTCATGCGTTTATGTCGTCATATAATGAGACGCAGAGGCCGAAAATAACCGCGAGCGTCACGTGTGCATCATTATTTGTGTAGTAAACAAAGCCGCGTCTCCGCCATTCATTCATACAGAGCCAAGCGGAACATGGAGGATTCATATTTAAACCGTCTTGTTGCGTTTCAGTATTCACAGACAGTAGTCCATATCGCGATTCAAATTAAGTGAGAGACCTACTTTTGATATATTAAACCAAAAATTGACGAATTTAGCGCTATAGAGTAAATTCCGTTTTTATGAACGGACTCCGCAATCCCGTCCGCGTTTTAGCGGAAGAGAAATTGTAGACGCGTGCACGTAACGTTAGAGACAGAAATGACATGCCGTTGTGTAAATAAGATAAATAACATAAGGCTATTTCGTTTTTTTAATAAAAGAACAAGGTACAGACCTGTTCTATATGAAAGGTAACGTTAACCTTAAATGACGTCTGTTGTGATCTGGCCCTATATAGAAAATAAAGTTTACATGATCTTAAAGGAGGGCGGCGGCTGCCGTTGCAGTTGCCAATATAAAATGGCAGGTGAAACACTGTTTTTTTATAATGTAAAAACCTTGATAGCATTACAAGTGGACCTCAGAGAACAGTACAAAACAATAAATAAAAAGGCAGTTCCTGACCCCTTTATATCTGAAATTAAAAGTCCACATTTTAAATGCAAGTCTCATACGAAAACAGGACGCAGTCTTCAGAACTGACCCTGAATCTCAAGGAAATGCCACTTTTAAAATATAATGCATCAATGAAACAGCATTCAGACTTGGAGTAGGCATTGAGAGCATCTGCAGAGGAACTGAAATCACATACCATGGTGCGACGCTGACAGGGACAACACAGCAGTACCCCACACATGCATTCATTCACTGTATTCAAGAAAACCCAGCTATTACCTCAGTTTGGGTGAATGTGCGCAAGTATGTGGGTGTGTGCTTGTTTGCTGAGGGCTGAATGGTTATCTGTATGCCCCGTGTACTGTATGTAGTTATCAATGAAGTAGTCATTAATCACAGTTGTGCCACTGACTCATCCAGCCATAACCATCTGCAAACAGTATTTACTTCCAGGTCGCAAAACATATGCGCTATTGTATTACATCTGAAATGCCAATAAGCCCTTGTGTAAATGAGAATATAATGAGTGATCCTATTTGATTTGTGTTCATACATGTTCTTGAATTAAACTGGTTAGTCTCAGGTATTGATGATGCTTCCTGCATGAGAGCTCTTCTCATCTCCTGGTATTGATCAATGTGATCATGCATTTTTAACAGTCTCCTATTGATTTGTGGAAATGGGCACACTGTTTAATCTTCAAACAAGTCCAGGCTTGTAATATTAATCTGTCAATACAGAGCATATATACCCATCATAAAAAGCAATTAGAATGAGTTAGATGTGTAACATGCCATTTCATTTTGGTTTAAGTGATTTATAAAACAATTATACAGTTTGTATAGTTAGTGAAAAGGTTTTACATATTAAAGTATATTCTGTATTTTTTTTCTACTGACTAAGAATAATACCAAGGTCAAAAATAAATAAAAATAAATCATTTATATTTCAGCCTCTACATACTTGCTATTCTTTGTCAGAAAATGTCTGCTTTCCTTCCGGTCCAGTCTACAAAAGTAAAAAAAAAAATACTAATAAAAAATGCCACTTTGTAAATAAGCACAACCACAAACATAATTTTACCCTCAAAAAAAGGGAGGGGGGGTGCAGTAGCATTTTAAAAGGTACACTTTTGCAACTTATTTAATCTTGATTCATGTTAGTACCATCATATTGGGTACCAACATATTATTACCCAAAGTGTACATTTTAGTACTTACTGTAAATGGCACATATTAGTACCTTTTGAAAGGTTACTGTCCCTGTGGCAAATTTTGTACCTTTTTTCTGAAAGTGTACACATTTAAGCATTTAGATAAAAAAGGTCAAGCCTGTCCAAACTTGTAGTGTAGACAAAATATAAGTTTTTTCCTGTAGTTTAATGTTTTCAGTGGTCAAAGACATATGCACTAAACAGTGACTCACATAAAATAAGATTGTAAAGTGTCTGTGCTGGGCTTCTTTCCTGGAAAATGTGTTGCTATGGTTTAATATATCCTTATCATGCAAGACAGACATATCTGCTTTCATGGACAAGAAACCAAACAGACTGTCCTTCTCTATATGGTTACTTAGTGGTGAGTGCTTCCTCCATTTGGTGGGGAAATAGTCCATGGCCATTCAATTATCGACAAATATCCTGAAATGGATGGTGGAATTGACTTCTTAAAAAAAGCAATTGATTTTTTGCACCACTGCTAGACACCCCGAATTGAAAAACTTCAAGATGGATTGCTTGACCCAAATAAAACACAGTATACTATATCAAACCCTAAACAGACCAGATGTTGTCTAGAGACAGCAATTCTCTAGTGTCGCTACATGCATGGTTATTTCATATAAATTTCATACATCAGATATTAGTCTGATACATAGATACCAAAATATATCAGGGCCCTATGAAATCCGAAAAACCATGTCTAGTTAATGGAAATCATGAAACTTAAGCAATTTAACAGCAATTTAATAATAAACAAAAATGACATATTTAATGCCATGTGAAATGTGTTACATTTTTTTCTTAAATATTCTTACCAAATTCTGTTTTCCATTAATTTCTGGATTCCATTTAATTGTTTCATTAATTTTTAATGGTTAAAATAATTGATTTTATTAATATAAATATATATTATTACTACATAATATGTATATAGTAATACATAAAATAACTAATAAAAAATAACTAATAAAATACTAATAATATTAATGCGTAAGAGTAATAAATAAAATAACAATATATATATATATATATTGTTATTTTATTTATTTTATTAGTTATTTTATTTATTACTCTTA